>VZSV01000009.1:7263588-7283774 GCA_013398735.1 Nothocercus julius | reverse complement strand
GGTAGTCCAAGGTTTTGCTAGAATGCAACAGAAAAATGAACTAAGCAAACTGTTTATGAAAATGTCTTTACTCTTTCCTATATTCTATGATTATATTGCTGAAATGCAGCAGCCACACCTACAGATTGGTACTCTGCAATTTGCATTTGCAAATAATAACAATATTATGAAGAAATGCTTCTGTAGTTCACTGTTTCGTCCTATATTTTAGGCAAAAGTGGCTTGAACTTAGAAGAACCTTCATCAAGAAGCCTCGAATCAAAAGCTACTGGTACCAGCATTAAGGATGTACTTAAAGAACAAAAATTTTTAGAAAAAAAAGTAGCCCTGAGCAGAAAAAGAAAAAGAGATTCAAGGTATTTGTGTGTTTGGTCATAAGGCATAAAGTTTTCTGGTATTCATTTTTTTCATCTTGAAAAGGTTTTGCGCAGCTTTGTAAGTAGTAGTCTTATTTGTTTAGCAACTTCCTCTCAAAATATTTGAGCAATTTTGCTGCTCATAAGCATGAAATTGAGGCATTAGTAGCGACTGCTTATTGTACTGCAGCTCAGCCAGGCTGCAGTAGGAGCCTTTGTGTGGCTTTGCACACTGTGTGGTAATAAATACACAAGAATAGGCAGCTGTTAGATGTTTATGTGTCTAATGTGAAAAATTCATGTGTTGTGTTTCCATTAACTATTATTTTCTGATCTGACTGTGTTTCTAGTAGATGTTTATTAGGTTGTATAATGAATCCTTTCAATTGTTCTCTTTACCAAAAAAAAAAAAATTCTATCTCCCTTTGTGCATGCTTTTTTGCAGGCTTTTGTTGCTTGTTTTTTGTTTTTTCAATTGCTTGCTTTAACTGTTTCAGGCATGTTGAAGACTGTGGGAAAAAGAAATATGAGCAGTCTGAAGATGACTCTAAAGATATGCAAAAGATCAATGAGGTAGGTATCTTAAACTATTAAACTTATTTCAAAAAACTTTTTAATACAAATAAACTTGTTTGTTTATTTGTATAACTTTTTCACATGCACACACTAAGTTGAATGCTACTGCATTCATTTTTATGAATTAGAATTTTTTTTCTTCTTGTTCTTTCATTCGAGTTAGTGAATCTACTGAATTTTTAGAAGTGCTAGTGTAGATTTATATAGCTGTTATGTCTGGTGTTGATATATACATGATACCTAATTTAAGATTTTTGTTTTGCAAAGCCTGTTGGGTCCAAAAAAGAACAAAGCATATCTTACACCCAGAGGCATGAAGAGCTTGATCTATTAAGCTTTATGGAGAAACACTTAAAGTAAAAAGAGAATGTAGCCTGAACAGTACAGGAAACTTTTTTTTTTTTTTTTTTTTTTTTTTTTCGTTGGGACTTTTTTTACCACTGATGTTATCACCAAAAAAGTGATAGCTGGAAAATCAATTAAAGTCAAGAATTATCTTTTGGAAATCCAGATTTTTCATTAACCAGCTAGCATAATGGCACTTTTCATTTTGTGAAATATTTATAGTCACGATGGTCCATTTAAAAATATTTTTTAAAAAATAATTAAAAATTAAAGTGATATTCTAGCTCAAAATGCTTGAGCTTAATTTTTGTTTGTTTGTTTTTACCACAAATTTGTGATTTTTGCCACAATGGCAGATATTTGAAGTAAAAAATCTCAAATTTTGTTTTCCTATTGGTCACGTTTATATGATTAGCTTTTATTACAGTCAGTGGATTCCCTTGTATAACGTGCTTGTGGAGAACAATTCTGTTCAGTTACAGAGTGAAGGAACTATGTAACACACTATGTAACACATACAGATAAGCATCTGTATGATTTTTCTTTTGTAGGCTTGTGAAAAGAATTCTTTAAAAGAACTGAAGCACAATCATGGAAAAAGTGAAATATCTAAACCTCTTAGAAGACTCTCAGAATCAGTGCATTCAACTGAAGAAAACAAAAGTGATTCAAAAATGGAGAAAGAACATAAAAGAAGAATGTCCACCACTCTTCAGGTTGAAGGAACCCAGCAGGACAATGAAATAAGAGATTCAAAAAAACAACTGGATAAAGCAGATGTTAATACTGAAGAGCTACAGAAGCAAAAATCTATATTTAAGAATGAAAAACATCCTAAAAAAGAGAGTGATACAGAAATTCAATATGTGAAAAATGCTGCCAAGAAAGAAGCCAGGTCTTACAGAGATAAAAATGAAAAGGAGAGAACAGCTTCAGAAGATAAACTTTCTTTAAAGCACAAATACAAAGGAGACAGTGTTCATAAATCAAGTGAGGATGTTGAACTCCATTCTTCTGAGAAAGGCTTGAAAGGAGAGGATGGTGCTCAGAAGCATAATCAGCAAATAAAGCTTTCTTCAGATGACAAATCTGAAAGAAAAAATAAGCATAGAAGTGAACGGAAAATATCAGTATCTGAAAAAGATGGGAAAAATATTTCTGAATGTACTTTAAAAGCTGAAGAGTTACTGCGTAAAGAAAATAAAAAAGATAGGCATCTCTCAACAGAAAAATCAAGAGCAGAATACAAGTCCAAAAGGTCACTCAGTGATTCTAGGCCACAGAAGGATTCTACAAGTGCCTCAAAACAACCTGCTTCTGCATCACACAGAAGGAGTGAAAGTTACTCGGAAGACAAACATGAAGTAGAATCACCTAACTCTGACTGTAGTTTGAAACAAGATGATAATGTTCACAAAGATAAACGAAGATCAAAGAGTCTTGTAGAAGACAAGTTTTTGTTAAAATCTAAGTCAAAGTGTCATAGTAAACAATCCAAAGCAAGTGAAACAGATGTACAGGAAAACTTAGCAAAACAAGACACCGTTCAGAAACCGGACAAAGATAAGAGCATTGAGGAGAATGACTCAGAAAAACAACATAAATCAAAAAATGAAGATAAACATTCTGAGGAAAGTGTGTTTGAGTTTGAAAGTGGTATGCAATCAACTCAGGGATCACAAAAAGACTTTAGTCACAGAGTTAAGTTACATTCAGGCGAAAGAGGATCTGTAAAAGAGAAAAGCAGGAGTGACAGAGATTCAAGCAACTCCAAACTAGAAAGAAAGTTATCTGAAAGTCACAAAAGCAGAAACTTAAAGCATAGTAACAAGGAAGTAAAGAAAAAGGAAGATAATAGCAAATTAGAGGATAAAAGCATTAAAAAAACGGATAGTAGTCATGAAAAAATATTGGGCACTGTAATGGCAATGGATAAGAAATCAAGTAAGAAAATATTGTGTGAAAATAGAAAAGACAGCATATCAAACCAATATATGCAAGCAGGAGAAGAAAAGCAATCAGTTGGCATAACTGTCACCAGCCATACTCCAGCCCTTCAGAAGTCCAGTACAAACAGTGATGCCTCCTGTTGTGCCCGTGAGGGAGAGCTGGTAGAACTTGATTTGGAACAAACAAAAATACAGGAAGTACCTAAAATTGAAGGAAAAAAGGTTCAGAATTCACTCCAAGCTACAGATGCTGAAAGTAAAACAAAAGAAAAAGTCTCTCTCTCTGTTTCAAATAAGAAATTAAAATGCAGCTTGCCAGGTATTGATGCTTGTGAATCTCAGCTTCTGGCTGCAGTTGAGAAAACTGTTAAACAAGAAAACATCCCTAATAAAGACATTGGTGCCTTAGACTCTTTGTCCAAACAAACTTCCATGGATCAAGGGCCCAATAAACAAGGGGCTTACCAAGTGAGCATTGTATATGAAACAAGTGGTAGAATCTTACTGAATGCTCCCAGTAAGGATCAAGTTTCAGAAGACAGCAAAAAAACAAAGAATTCAAAAACTGTGATAAACCCTAAAGTAGATAATGAACCTTTAGCTATTAACTCTTCCAGACAAGATGCTGCTGATGTGAAGTCCTTGGTTATGGATATCTCAGATTTTACAGATTCCTTGGGTGGTACATCAAAAGAACAATGCCATAATTCAGATGGGACTTCTCTAAATAAAGATGCTTTCATTTTAAAGAATGATGCAGCACAGGCCACGTACACAGAACAAGGCAGAGTCTCAGTATGTTCTTTTGTGAAAGATGTTGGCAACAGTGCGGTGATGGACACCATGCAAGAGGATAGTGAGGTTCCCCTACCTGATAAACAGGCAATGAAAAGCAAAGCTGACTTATGTATTCAAGATGATGACAAAGCAACTAAGTTGGAGAGCTTTCAAAGGAGTGAATTTAAAGTAAAAGATGAAAGCTTGATGAATGACATAACTGAAGCTTGTGAGGTCGCAACAGCAAAAGAACTTGCCCCAACAAACCTAAAAATACAGGAAAGAGAATGCTTGAATACAGACCCTTCTACAAAGGGAAAAAGAGGCAGGATAATAGATAACGTGAAAAGCAACGAGGTGCATGATGTTGGTGATAAAATACAATCTTCCTCTGTGTTAGTAAGAGCTCCAGAAGAAGCGGACAAGGACTCTGTTATAGCTAGTAGAGAACAGGGGAGTGGCATGACTGACATGGAAGATAAAAATGAAAGCAGTGCAGTAGGTACCAGTGCAGGAAATAGTTTGTTGCACAGCAGCCTTCAAACAACTGCGACCACTGTGATAGGAACTAGCACAGAAACAACTGAGAGCACTGTAATAGCCACTAGTACAGGAGAAGGAAGATCTGAAGGTGCATCACATTCTGAAAAGGAAAGTGATGCTACAACCACTTGCTCAGAAGAAGAGAGTGAGGTGACATTAATTTGCACAAGCATAGAAGCCGATGAAGGCTTCACAAGTGGCATCTGGGTAAAAAGTAGTGAGGGAGGTGACTTCATCACAGGAGCAAATGGTGAGTGTACTGTTGCAGCAGCTGAAGAAGGCGGGAGTGGTGTTGTCACTGCAGGATTAGCAGAAAGTGAAGGTTTCTTAACTAGTACAAAAGAAGAAAATGATGAGTATAGCATGGTTGATGCAGAAGAAAGTAATAAGGATTCAGTCAATGCAAGTGGGGTAGAAACCGAAGACAATGTGAACAGTGCTGGAGTGGAAGAAAAAGATGATGCTGTAACTAGTGCAGGCTCTGAAGAAAAGCGAAAAACTTCGTCTTCTGGGGATGTTGGAAAACTTGAAAGTTCTGTTTCCTGTTTAGGCGAAGTAGAGAGCGATGGTGCCGTAACCAGTGCGGGGACAGAAACAGGTGAAGGATCCACAAGTGGTGACAATTCGGGTGAATTTAGTAGCAGTGTGGTAAGAGGTGGCCAAGTCAAAGAACACGAAGGTACTGTGACTTGCACAGGTGCAGAAGAGAGAAATCTTAACTTTGTAATCTGCTCAGTGACTGGTACAGATGCCCAAGGAGAAAGCACTGTAACAGGTGCATATATTGACATGGACACAAACAACAGTGCCACAAGTGGAAGTAGTAGTGACAAATGTGAGGATCCTATAAATGGTGAAAGTGCAGTGACCAGCACAGGCATAACTCCAGAAGATGATGCTGAAGTTTCAGTAGTCTGCACAGGGCTAGAAGACAGTAATGAAGGGTTTGCAATTTGTTTGGATGCTGAAAAATGTGAAAGCCTAATGGACAGTACAAGAGCAAAGGAAGAAGCCAATGTCACTGTGGTCAGTGTGGGCCCTTGTGATGATGAGGACTTTGTGACTAGTACAGGCTCAAAAGAGGAGGATGAAGAAGGTGAGGGTATTGTGACCAGTACTGGAAGAGGAAATGAAGAAATTGAGCATGCTTCTACTTGTACAGGAATGGAAAGTGAGAATGCAGTCCTTTGTATAGCTGCAGAAGAAGGTGAAAGTTCCATTATCTGTATAGTTGCTGAAGAAATGGAAGCTGAATCAGGAGTGGCTGTCACAAATATGAATAAGCTTAGTGTTGACAGCATGACAGGTGTGGAGAAAGAAGGTAATTGTGGCACAAACTGCAAAAATGCTAAAGGGATTGTTGAAAGCAGTGTAACCAGCGCCAGTACTGCAGCAGAGGGTGCCCTGACAGCACATACGGGAGAACACACCCTGATTCCAGCAGATGCTGAGGAATGTGAGGGTCCTATGACTGGTGCTATGACAGTGCAGTATAAGAGTCAGTCTGGTACTGCAGAAGAGTTTGAGAATACCACGGTGTCCTTCGGCAGCAGAGAACTTGATGGCTCTATAAGTAGTGCAGTTCCAAAGGAAGATGAGAATTCTCTTTGTCCTGCTGACAAGGAAGAAGAAAATAAAGCTGATGATATCTCTACCAGTACAGTGGAAGAAAGTGATACTCCGTTACATTCAGCTATGGATGCTGAGGAAGGTCCTCTCGCTGTAGAAAGAACAAATGAAAGTGGGGAAAGCTCTATGGCCTTAATAGACCCTGAAGACACAGAGGTGCCAATGCCTAGTACAGCTACAGAATTTAAAGAGGGTATGCATGCTTCTAGCAGTAAACAAGAAAAAGATGAGTGCACTATGATTTCCACAAGTATTGTGGAGGAAATTGAGACTCCTATGTCAAGTGCTGCTGTTGAATATGATGGCCAGCTCCACTCTGTGAGATCGGAAGAAATAAATGAGAATAGTATGGTTTCTGTAGATATGGAAATATATGAAGTTCCTATGCCCAGTGCATCCAGTGCAGGAGGAGATGATGCTGAAAGTCACCCAACTGCTAGTGGCAAAGAAGAAAAAGATGAATGTGCTATGATTTCGACAAGTGTTGTGGAAGAACAGATAATCCTCATGTCTAGTGAAGTTACGGAAGAGGCAGTTCAACATGTCTCGGACACAGAGTCAAAAAATGAAATGGTGATGATCTCTACAAGTACAGCAGAATGTTTTGAAGCTCCAATATCCAGTGTAGGTGTGCAAGATGAAAACAAACTTGATGCTTCAGAAACAGAAGGAAGATATGAAGCTGCTGTGATCACTACAAGTATGACGGAAGAATGTGAGATAGTCCTGATCAGTGCATCACCACAAGCTGAAAGTGAGCTCATTGTAGCAGGAAGAGATGACGAAGCCCTTCTCTCTCCAAATGCATCAGAGGAACGCAAGGTTGTGGAGACCAGTGAAACTGCAGATGAACAGTTTGAACTAGCAGCTTTCAATGCAGATGCAAAAAGCAAAAGTTCTGTGATTTTTGTGGGAGCATGTGATGCTCCTGTGCTTAGAGATCCTACCAACAGTGAAGATCACCACACTGCTTCAAGTGTAGGAGAAAAAGAGGAAGGGGCAGTGATCGCACTAAGCACGATGGAAGAATGTGATAGTCTCTTTACCTTTGCAGTCATAGAAGAAAGTCAGCTTGGTGATGAGAGTACAAAACTAAAAGAAAAAAGTGAGGAAATTTTTAATACTGCTAACCAGATTGAATGCGTCCTCTCAACTGCAGGTCCAGAAAAAAATAATAATTCTTTGCTTCTCATTGGTAGAGAAAATGAGACTTCTGAGAGTATTGAGAGAGGAGAATCATTAGCATCTCAAACCACAGTAGATGGTGAAATCACAGAAACAAATGAAACTTCAGTGAATTTTCTGAGTGTAGATGAAGCCCTCTGTGTGGAGGTTAGTACAGAGACTGCTGTGAGTCCAAGCCCTTCCACAGAGGCAAATGAAGATGATGAGGAAGCTGAAGCTGGTATATCCCATGAGGATGTTCCATCAGAGCTCCCCTGTGTGATTTCAGAAGCAGCAATGGAGAATGAAACTGTGAGGGATACAGACCATAAATTTAATTCAAACTTACTTTTAGAAAGTGACTTTTCTGAAATAAGGACTCCACAGCCCCAGGCACAGGCTCTTTCCTTAGTTTCTACAAATGCAGTTGTTGTAAAGACCAACCATGGTGAAGTGACTCTAGAAGCAGAATTAAGGGAAAAAAGTGACCCCTCTGTGTTGCATGGAGAAGAACTATATGAAAATGATGGCAGGATGAACTTGGTCAAAATAGATCATGTTGGAATTGAAGTTACTTTCCAAAAAAGTAACTTTAATTCAGGTGAGGGTTTTTTGTTTGTTTGTTTTTGTTTTGTTTTTGTTTTTTTCTCTCTCTCTTCAGTGTATAAGCTGATACAAATAAATGCATTTTACCACAAGTAGTTAGAAATAATTTAGAGTGTTTAAACAGATTTGTTTGTCTGTAGGTTGTCAGGTAAGTTTTAATACTTTATTTAAGAACTGATGATAAATGCTTGTTTTAGTGTGTGATTCTTTGAGTATAGGAGTGATTAAAAAGAATATGGATGCATTTCACTTGGACATCTCTTCAGCATTTTAAAATGGTAACTTTTAAGTGGTTGTGAAAATCGAATGGCCAGCCTTAATCATAACTACATATTTTCTCTAAATAGTTATTTAATGATTTTATTCACTCACTTGGGCTGCATTTGTCCTGTGAATACACTTGAAATAGCCCTGCTTCACGTTACTAAAAGAATCAGATAGTGGTACTATATAAATGAATACTTAAAAGTTATAGCGGTATACAGCCTTAATCACTTTTTATTTCCACATCAATTTTTTAAGAAGGTAACATGACATGAGCTTGCACAGTTTCTGGTCTCTAAAATGCTGTGTAATGAACAATTACTATTTTCAGCCTTTCTTCTCTTTGATTTTCCAGAGTAATTAAAGTGCTAAGTTTGTGAAATAAACTCTATAGATGCCATAACGAATTCAAAATTAGTATTTCATTAGAGATTTTGGAGAAAATGAACTGTAGAAGAGATAACAGAGAAATCTCTATCTTCATTTAAACCAAAGCAAAATGAATTATGCTGGTCAAATACTTCCTTTAAAACTTTCTCCGTCTTGTGTCTTTGTCATCACCATTATTTAAAAAAATACAGTAAAAAAATACAAAATTATTTTAGATACAGCTTTACAAAGATATCTAGGTATTTTATTGATACCCGTGATGAGAAGGCTCACTCTGCATATTTGGGGGTTTTAGAAATAGGTCAGAAAAGATTCTAAACTTGCAAGCTTGTAAAATGTTACTCAGTTTTTGTACAACACAGTCAAGCACAAGCCATGAAAATGTAAACTACCACATTCAGATATTATGTTGTCTTTTTTGATGCAGCTTCTGTGAATGCCAGTGGTAATAGCAGATTAGGTATTTTTATGGACTGCAACTACAATTTAATCATTTCAGCTTCTGAATTAGGTGTCTGAAAAGACTGTGCAGGTTATGAGAATGCCATCTGCATGGTCTGTCTTTCAAACGCTTTAAGCACACTGCTGTTCCCTTATGAGATAAAGCACGTGGAGTTCAAGGTTTTATAGAACAACTATCTTTTGGCAGTAGCGGGAGCTACTGAGCTTTCGGTCTTTACAAAAAACAAGTAATTTGAGTGGTTACGTATTTAGAATTACTTGTGTTTCTGCAGAAGGCCAGTTATATTCTGAACTGGTATACTGAAAAATGCTGTTGTATCCATTGTCTACAGCAAGGGATTAAATTCATGTGCTGTTTTTGTGAGATACTACTAAGGAATAGTATCCTACTGTAGCATGAGATAAATATACTGTAACATAATTTTAATATGTTTTTATTTAATTAGGAAATAATGCAGCCTTACCAAACTTGGCAGAAGAACTAGAACTTGAAACCAACTTGAGAACTGAAGAGGTATTTATGTTACTTTATAAATTTTGATTTTACTTATTTTACTTTTTCTTGTATAGTTGTACATCTTTTTAGTATTTCTTTCTGTACCTTTTGGTTTCTCTGTAGCCAGAACAGGATTGAACTTAGAAACTTTCAGAGGATCATTTCTTCATATTATTTAACTGTATTTTTTTTCTAAGCAGGTGTCACTTAATTTGTATCAGTTGCTCTTGTTACAGTGGTAGAACCAATTACCTCCTTCAGCCACGTCCTTTCCATAACAATAACATCCAAGTTTGGTCTTTTTAGAATTAGCCATACTGTGAATATGCTGCTTGTGATAGTACTTGTAAAAGAGTCATGCTTGCTTAACAGAGTTGATAGTCGTGAGTTTGATCTTTCAAAATAGTGAGCATACACTGCTATTCCTTCTGTTGTACCACTTTTATGCTAGTCTTTAGATTGAACCATTCTCTGTGCATGTGAAGAAGCCTTGCTGTACCTTTTCACTCCAATAACTACATTGCACTCTCTGTAGTAACAGAAAACTAGGCATCCTTGATGATGCAAGACCCTGAATGCCAATACCTAGCTGACACTGAGCCTCCATTATGGCCAGGAGATCCAGAAGGGTTAATTAATTCAGATGGAGGAAGTGGTCCACATGTGTGTATCCTGCCAAGCCCGCGTTACGATCACTCTGATGGGGAATATGAGTCAGATAAGTTTCAAATGCTTTTGAAAGGGTTGCCTTTGGACCTGGACAGATTTATTGGTCCTAGGGCATCAGGGCAGACCATTTCCATGCCATGGTTTTCGTGTTAGGGATTCCACTAAGGCAAAAAAACAAGTCAGCTTCAGTTTGGTGAGATTTACTGGTGTAAATGCAAATAGCTGTGGTGTCAGCCAGCCTGTTCAGGAATTAACAACATCCAAATCTGCCTTTTGTGCTGTTTCAGACTAAGTGTGCTCTCCATGCATCTGTAATAACTGCAACCTGAATTTAAAAAAAATCCATGAGTCACTAAGAATTGACTATAGTTTGTTAAGCACTGCAGATGTATATTTTTCTGTGAATGTGAACATTTCTAAAATAAGTCTCATAATCAGAACTTGTCTTAGAGTAGGAGTAGCACCTTATGTTCCTGAGATTTTCTTCAGATCTCCTTATTAAATTTACCCATTTTTACTCTATCAATTTTAATTCTAGGGTCAAGCTCATAGCAGAGTATTATTTGTCAGTAATGTGACTAAGCTCTGCCTGAGTTCTTACTATTATTTGTACTGCTGTCTGATTAGAAAACCTTGAAGGTTTTTATTGCAAAAGCCTTGTGATAAGTTTCCTTTATATGAAGAAGGGGAATGAGACATAATTCCAGTTTGGGTGTCTGCAATATTTTTGTCTACTTTCATTTTTGTTTAGTCACAACAGCCTGGAAGTCCAAGAAGTGGAGAAGTATATGTGGATCTTCATACTAAAGAGTTTCAAAAAGGTAGATAGCGGTTTATATCTTCATATTTCTTTGACTATTACTCATAAATTTCTTTGTAGGTTAATATATACTGTGTTTAGAGGAATTGATACAAAGCCATCAAGAAACCTGCTTGAAACCTTAGTGGGGTCATGTGAATTTGCCTGGGAGGGGAAGTCCTCCTTTTCTTTCAATATGGTATTTTGAAAGAAGGGTCAAAAGTTTTAAGTGCTTTTAAAAAAAAAGAATGCTAACATTCTATCTGAAATCAATAAATAGAAAGAAATATGCTCTGTGTTCAGGCAAGATACAGAAACTTCCCCAGAGAACGGCTCTTTTTTTTTTTTTTCTAAACTTAGAGCATCCTTGTTTCTAGTGTTGTGGCAGGCCCTTTGAGGATATGACAACAGTAAGTACTGTATGATTAAGTCACAGAGCCTTCAGAGAGATTTATTTTTTTGATCTTGTTCTTCAGACGATGGGAGTGTTTTTGGCTGCCTACTGAGATTTGAAAAGCACTTATAAGTAGGTAATAATCTATCTAGAAATCTCAATTAGCCAGATTGTCTCTATGCTCAGTCATTACTTTTAAAAGCACTAAACTAACCTTAAATGGGGGGAAAAAAATCCCTGTCTCCCCTGCAAACATTACTTTAAAAATGTATTGCCATTGTTTGGCTTTCCTGTTAAAGCATGAACAAACCCATACTTTGTTCCCATCTTGATGGATTTTGTGCTCCAGATGCTTTACGAAGATGTTTATAGCAGTACCAGATGAGAGCTAATCTTCAGTTAATGGAATAACAAGCAAAACTGAAGTGAATTCCATGCACTACCAGCATTACTGTTGTATATAGAGTTCAAAGAGGTTAAAGATGCATTTCCTCCTATGGAAGGTTGCAGCTGAATGCAAGAAAGGGACGCACTTGAGATGTAAAGCTTATTTGTAATTATTTAGGCAAGTATATTGAAATAAGTATTCACCGAAAGTAAAAAAGAAAAAAAGAAAAGGACAGGACTTAGTAGTAAGGTGAGTTACAAGCACTGGTATAATTGTAGAGTCTTTCTTTTATTCTTGAGGTAGGCTGAAATCACATACCTAGTTTAATGTTGTAGTGTGCTCACTTAAGTGATAAGAGACCTGTCTTGCATATAAGAAAGAAAATACAAATTCTGAGAATGAATTGGAAGAATATGATCTTCAAATCCAAAATTGTAACTAGTTTTTCTTTGCTGTGAGGTTTCTTGGAAATGCCTGAAAATCTTGGTCACTTGAGATCATTCAGTCACCCAGATAGACAATAATTAACTTAATATGTTTGTATTTAATTAGCTGTGATAATCTTGTTTTGTGTAAAATGTTTAACAAAAATCCATTTATTGTGTAAATCATGTTGGATATGACACACGTTGAAGAATAACGCTTTGTTGCTCTTGGTAGAGTGTTGTGTTTTTTTCCTCTGCCACCACTCAATAATCTTTTTTAATATATAAATGTATTTGTATGTATATATAAATATATGTATATATATCTCAGCATACGTAAAAGGAAGTTGTTTAAAAGACAGATGTGTGTCCTGTCATGAGTATGAACAGCAGACACAGTAGTTTAGTAGTCCAAGATTCCTTGGAATGTAAACATATCATTGCTGTTTGAGTGGGTAGGATCTAGCTCTTCATTTGACACTGCTTTAAAAAGTGAAGGATGTTTTGCGACCAAAGGGCATAGCCATGGAAAATTGCTTTTAAACCATGTAAATTGAAGAAATGGGCTACAAATTATATAAAATACATCGATGATTTTTATTGGATCATAGACTTACATTCTTATTGTATGCTTGGAATGTTTAAGTAGTGTAGTAGTGGTGTTTGGCTTTTAAATTAAAAGACTAATTCAGAATCTTTATGATATGATACAAGGGTGTCCTAAAACCTTTAGCAATCCAGAATCTAGCTATCAGACAACTTCTGCATGTGGATTATATCAGCCATTGGTCTTGCTACCAGAACTAGCCAAGCCTTAATTCTTTGCCAAGCCCTGTGGTGCAGCATAATTTTCAGCCTATTTTCTTCTATCCTGTGATCTAGCATCTCAGTTACTGACTTCAAATTTATGGATGACCCATTCAAATGCTAGAACTATCCTGTATTTGAAATTCCAGAATTACCAGATCCTAGCCTCATGATTACCTATATTTTAGCGTTAAATAGTTGTCATCTTTCCTGTACTTCAGAAATGCATATTCTTTATTTTTGTTTCTTTAAGTATCATTATGGAGGAGATAAGTGCTTGGCTACTTCTAATCTGCAACATCAAAACTAAATTGCATAGTTTCAGAGAGATGAAGTAGGTATTTTACTCTTGCTGATTTTTCTTTAATAGATTTGCAGCAGAGGAGTATTTCTCTGGAAGAAGAAGCTGTATGTGTAAGTTCTCTTTTTAAAATTAGTAAGTTATGCTGCTTTTCTCTTACTTGCATTTCTATTTACATTAAATATTCTCTAAGGGAAAATGTTATTTCTTGTAAATGCAGAGCCTATATATGTTGAGATTGTGCAGCTGTGTTGGTTGATGTCTAATTATTCTTTTGAATTTGCCAGTAGATACATATTCCAGTATTGTTGTGTGGCATTACTATTTCAAAATTGTTGTTTTGTCCTCTTTGAGAATAAAGGACAAAATGAGAAACTGTATTTGAGACTTTGATCAGGATTAGAAAGCTGTTTTTAACTCCACTCACTGTGATCCACACATGCATGGAGAAAGAGTAAGAAAGTGTGTGGGTTTGGTCTTTTTGTTTTTATTTTGTTTTCTTGAGACAAATTTCTGTGTACTATGTGATAATGTTCATTGCTCACAGTTCTGTTCTAGTTAAGTACTGATTTTCTTTCTGTCTGTAGGGAAGTGTTCATTAAATCTAAAATTAAAATCTTTTAAGTCCAAAAATATTTTAAGTAAATGGCCATGCTCTATTGATTTTTTTAAGCACATAGTAGTAAAACCTGAGTCCTTCTTTTTTTTTATTAAAGTACCAGTTAGAAATTCCAAAAGTACTAGAAGTCTAATGTTTTTTTCCATGATGCTGCCATGTAATAGGAGCAAATTCTTTTTTGTTGTTGTTCTTATATTTACAACTAATTTTCATTTTAATGCATATTGTATTTAAAAGTAGCAAGTAGGAGAACGTGGTCCATTCTGTTCTGATAATGTTTATGGGGAAAAAATGAAGGTAGAGCATTATTGTTCTCTGCATTTTATGCCTAGGTGGAAAAGGTGGATCAGGAGGTAACTGAAGAGCATAAAAGTAGAGAAATGAAACCTAAATCTTCAGGAACAATGGATAAAGAAAAATGTAAGTAGTACATATCTACATAAATCAGTTTAAAACTTTTCTAATGGAAAACAGAGTTTTACTGAAATCAGTCTATTTAGCCAAAAAATACTTTTTGGAGGAAAGAATGGAGGGACAATTCCAAATTAAAAAAAATACTTTCCAGAGTAACTCTTAATAGTTTGTTTCATACATTTGGGAAAAAACATAGTAGTAAATTTAGTTACAGCATGGAAGAGAATAATGTAATTGTTGTTTGTGAGCGTAAATTATCAAACTTTGTGTTTTTTCTTTAAAATGATGAAGTTATCCTTCCCTTTTTTATATATAGCTATATTATGTATTAATTATAAAAATATATTTGTACACACTTAATTTTATATATCATCATATTTAATTGCATATGTGTGTATTATAAAAGTATAAAACACTGGGAAGGAATATAAAACTGAGGAAAACCGAGCATCAGGAAAAGCTCTAGCTTTCACTCTGAGGCTGAATGTTTCCTAATGTTAGTCTGGAAAGTTGTAAGTTTTACTGTAATGTTTTTTCTGTCTAGAAACAAAAGGTGAGCAAGAAGTCAGTCCATTCAATGTCATAATCATTTCTAGGATAATGTGGTTATTTAGATATTTGGTTGACGTTATTATGAGATTGACTATATAACATCTATGCAAGCCGTGCCCCCAACTGCAGCCAAAGTTTTTAGTAATAATTTGTGCTTTCCTCTCCAGCAGAAGAGCAATAAAGATGAAGAGATTGCATTAAACTAATTGTTAATGTCATTTCTTTGATTCTTCTGCTTGTAAGAATGTCGATTCAGTGAAGTGACTGAATAGAAGTCATGCAGTATTCGTTATAGTGTTGAATATAGCATTAACTACTTATGATTGGATTGCAGTTATAGTTCAATATAACTTTCTGTTTGTGTAAATGTTTTTATTTTGTAAACAAGGTGCTACTTTAAAAAAAATCGTTTGACTTATGCTAATGATGCACTGATATAAAATAGTGTCAAATCAAAAAAATTCAGGAGGCACTTTTTAAAATTTGAACTATGATTTATTTTTCTTCAGGCAACCAGGCAATTCAGGCAAATTCTTCAGTAATTGCCCAGGATGCTAGAAATGGTGAAGAACAAAGTCAGTGTTCCAAAACAAAAGCTAATAACATCAAGGTATGTGCATATGTAATGGGTTTTGGGTTTTGTTTGTTTTCTTAATGTGTCTAACTGTAACACGGATAATACTGAACTCTCAAGTTTTTATTGCTATGGTTTGGGGAGACGTTTTTCATCATTAACCCAGGTACTTCTACGTTGCTTTGAATATAAGACAAATGATGTGACTAGAGAATGATTTGCTTTTCAAGAGAAATCAGTTTAAAAATAAATAAATAAATAAAAAGGTATCAGGCATCTGTTTTCTGCGTAATCTCTGTGCAGCACGCAGATCCCTGTGAGATACATAGGGCAGATTTGCACCATAGTTACGAGTTTAGCAAATTCTGGGCCATTTTGGAGTGAGTCCCGAGTCCTGGCTTTGCAATGATACTCTTGTGTGTAAAAGAGAATTCAAGGAAAAATACATGTTCCTTGAAGGATTGATTGCAGGATATTTTGAATTATCCTGTGTATTAATTTTCATGAAGGTACTTAGCGTCAGAGTTTTTAAGACATTACAAGGTCTTAAGTGAAACAACTATATGTGTGTGTTTTGGTTTTAAATATGTACCTAACAGTTGCTTTGAATTTATAGCAAGGTGCTCTTTTCTTTATTGTTTCAAAATAATGCAGGAAGCTATTTTAGATGATACTGCAGAAGTGACCAAAGAAACTGATGTAAAATGCACACCTCCTAAAAGTGATGTGGAAGAAAAAGGTAATGAAAATGCATTCTCAGGACAATTTCTGGAGTCTGTACTAAATATGATTTCATTTGAATGATTCTAAGAGAATCTTAGTTCTGGTCAAATATCTGTGTCTATTCTCTAGTTTTTTTCTACTCTATTACTACTATCAAATAATGCATTTTTGATAGGTCCTTTAATGGTAAGTGTAATGCTGATGTTTCCACTAATAGTCTGACTTGTATTGGTATCACCTTTGCACGTTGTTCCTGTAGCTTCAGTATGTGGCCCGAGTAGGGCAGCCCATCAGAAATAAACAGTTGGCTGGGCAATAGCGCAGTCAGGACATGTGACAAGATCACCTTCTAGTTCTGATCACAAGTAACAAATGCCCTTCCTTGGCAGAACTGTGACATGCTCACCTTTAAAAACAGTCCCTTTTGCGTCTTTAGAGAAACCAGTCAGGAAAGAGCATAAATTGCACTGTTTTGAATGAATCATCAACTCTACTAAAGCCAACAAGTAGAGGTGGCATGTCCTCAACATATGGACTTTGATGTGACATTAGTCTGCTTTTGTGTGAATAGGATGACTCCCTTTTTTATTATCAGTTTATCAGTTGCCCTGTTAATAGCTTTGTCTCTTCAGTGAGCCTGTCAACAATTCTGAAACTGTTTTGCAGTACATTTTGAGTGTATCCTCAGCTTCCTGTTCCATGAAACGTGGGAGAGAATCAAGTACTGGTTTGTCTTTACTTGCCTTTTTTTTCTTTTTTTTTTTTTTTTTTTTTTTTTTTTTTTTTTTTTTTGTTTTTTTTTTTTGTTTTGTAGAGTCATACCTTCAAGCTGTTGTTTTTATCTTAAATTCAAAATCCATGACTGTGCTAGTGAGGCATACCGGCAATCCAGTACATTATTGCAAGACAAATCAAGTTTTTAGCTCAGGTGTTTTAGGGGGGTTGCATTTGGGACCGTTGAGTGAAATAATGCTTTTAAAGTAGTGCAGTAGTGCCAAGATTCATGTACCTTTTCCAACGTCTAAAAACAAAGGTGTGCTTTTGTGTGTGTGTGTGTGTGCAGATGAATTCATCATCAAGCAGGAAATGTCTGAAAAGGCAAAGCAGAATCCAGAATCAAATGCAAGTTCTGTAGAGGTGAGTGCATTTCAGGTAACTGAGAAATATGTGTTCACAGTACTTGTGTTCCTATTTTTGTTGACAACAGTAATAAAATTGTACCAAAACAAAAGTAGCTGTGGAGAATTTGTCTGTTGCTACTGTGAAATCAAGCACTCATGTAATTCTTTGTTGCAAAGTATAAACTCACAATACAAAGTATCAGTGCTCAATTATTTACTTAGAAGTAACTCTCTTCCTGCAGAAAGTAATCTGAAGAGACACTGAAAACTTCATTTAGTATTTTCTTTAATATTTACTTTGTTTCATATTCTAAAGAAGTCAGTACCAAGACTGCACCAGAAACCCATAAAAATGGATAATTTCAAATACCTGTTTTTAAAACAGTTGATGACACTTTTTTCTTCATTTTCCCAGAAAGTAACATTTATGCTCCAAAAGAACACACAGTATCAGTTTTGCAATAGCAGCAGGCCTGAGTTCCAATATTTTGACTGGACAAGTCTTTGAAAATATTACCACTCAAAAAGTTTAAAGCTCTTTATATTTTTTAGTCACATTTGTGGCATATTCTGCAGTGGTGTATGTAAAAGACTGTCTGAACTGAAAGAGATGAAGACTGTTGCTCAGCTCCAGAAATGGATAACTTCGTGCTCATAGAGACCATAAACATCACTGTTTGCATGTTTGCCTTTTAATTCGAAATGGAAGACCACCTCTTAAAATTTAAAGAATAGATCATAACATTTCTTCCCTCAAGGTTTGAGTCACTGAGATCCATAGGAGAAAGAAATCACCTTAGACCTTGGTAAATTTTCAGTGAGGAACTTAACCAACTTTCCCTAGTGATAGAAGAAAGGAATTTATTATTGAGGATTTTTTTGTGAACTGAGCATATGACCGATTTCATTATTTATAGATTTCCCTTAAAGCTTAACTTGAAAGTAAGGTACATTTTCTGCTAAATACCCTGTTCCTGTGGAGATCTTTACCAGTCAGAGTAATAGGATAATTAAGAGGCTGAAGTAAACATTTCCTCGATGGCTATGAGATGCAGGCTGCAGTATATTGCCCTGCAAAAGGGACTTGGAAGACACAAAGTTTGGAGCTCTCGGGAAAGTGGAAAAATGTAGTAGGATTTTTTTTTTTTGAAAGATGATATTGTTTATTAGACTAGGAAATCTAGTTGATAGGAGGGAAAAGTATTATGTTCTCAAGTGTGCCTCAGGCCAGTCACAGTTTGTATATTCAGTAGCTTTTCTTCTTTCCCAGCTCTCAATGTGTTTCATAAGAATCAGTGTCTTTTCCTTATAAATCCTGCCTCATCTATGATTTGAAACTAACAAGCACTACTTCTGTTGCTATTACATTAGATCATTATCATTCTTATTATTATGTTATTGAAATGGAAATCCATGCTAAATGTCAGTTGTAGTTTCAAGTGTTTTTGTCCTTTCCTTTTCATAGGAAAATCAGCCTGTAGTAGTGAAACGGAAAAGAGGAAGGCCTCGTAAATATCCCCTTGAAGCTGTACCTAGTGGTAAGAATTCCATAATACCTATAGGGACAGATAATGGAAATAGTCAACTCTCAAATTCTGAATTCATATTTCTTCCTTCAGGTGGGGAGCCAAAAGCTGATATGAGCACTGGGAATGTAAGTGACTTTATTTTTTGGGTGCATTTAAACATGGTAATTCAAAAGCTGTTTTTTCTTACTCAGTATTTCAGTATATTCAGAAGTATCCTTGAGGAAAAAAAAAAAAAAAAAAAATTTAAAAAAAAAAAAAAAAAAAAAAAAAAAAAAACTGTTCTCTAATATAACTGAGCTCTGTGTCCTTAGACATTTTGCTCTCAGACAAATAAGTTATGAAGTCTGATCATAGCAAAGAGCTTGACTGAAGTGAATGTAGTGTAACATATTTAATATAAATGATACAAGCTCTAATGATATACACAGGATGAAGTTCTGATTGCATGCACACGTTTCTCCTAATTTGTGTAGAGTCGTTTTCATCTGAGGTTCAAGGGTGTCTTTGTTCAAAGAAATTGAAAACTCTGTTTCTCTCCTGTCTTATCTTAACAGTAGCTCATAATATTTGTAAAACAGAATATTGTGTGATGTATTTGTGTTGTGTATGTTGTGGTCCATGCCATTCATTTGTAAGACAGAGTCATCCTGATAGCAAATTAATAACTTCTGAAATATATTTTTGCCTTTTAAATATCAGTGATATTTAAATTTCCTAATCCACATGAAGAGCACTCACTGCCAAGGATTTGTTTTGCTGAAGGTATTCTTGCAATCCAGTTGGATTACAGTGCATGCAGTGTAATGCTCAATCACACATATTTGTGGAATGTAAGTAGAGAAGAGCCTTCTACTAGAATAAATCCAACTCAGGAATTTCTGTATCTCAAAATTATTGCATAGCAAAGAGATGGTTTGAAAAGATCTGTGTTGGGACTCAGATATCCTGTGTGCTTGCTTGGTGAGGAGCCAGTTTTGTCAGGAGCCTTGGCAGTTTACCTAGCCCATATTTGTTTGATCCTAGCTTCCCAACTGTTCTGTCCATGCAGCATTTCAGGCAGCCCTTTCAGAGTACTGTTTCTTTGTCCTAGTTCATTTTTAGTACTAATTCAATGAAATATAATGTGAAGTGTTAACTTTACTTCAAATAAGAATGAAAACTACCCAGGCAACCACAGGCCAGTGAGCCTCACCTCCATCCCCGGAAAAGTGATGGAACGGCTCATACTGGCAGTTGTCTCCAGGCATGTGGAGGACAAGAAGGTGCTCAGGAGTAGTCAGCATGGATTCACCAAGGGGAAATCCTGCTTGACTA
>VZSV01000009.1:7247077-7257487 GCA_013398735.1 Nothocercus julius | reverse complement strand
GTGCAGGACCTTGCACTTGTCTTCGTTAAATTTCATAAGATTTCTTGCTGCCCAACTGTCCAGTCTGTCCAGGTCCCTTTGGATATGGCAGCGCAGCGCTCTGGGCTGTCAGCTCCTCCTCCCAGTTTGGTATCATCAGCAAACTTGCTGAGGGAGCCCTCCACCCCTTCATGCAGGTCGTTAATGAATAAACTGAACAGGACTGGAACGAGGACTGACCCCTGGGGGACACTGCAAACCACGGGCCTCCAAATCATAGATAATGCTTTAAAAAAAAAAAAGTCATTCAAAGGAGTCAAGCAATTATGAAAAATTCTATCTGTTTGCTACAGCTACAAGGTTGTGGTTTAATGTAAGACTGAACTCTCACATGCCACCTACCTTTCTAGGCTGCATCAAGGAAGCAGTGTAAGAGGTGTTAGCTTGTGCAGAGCTATCGGTCAGAGAATTACTGGGTAGCAAAGGCCACTTGCTAGCACCCAGATCAACTCCTCTGGCATGAGATTGCCAGAAGGGATAACAGATTTATGTTTCTAGTATACCTGCCACCTTAGCCTTGTTTTTTAGTGCTCTGGAAAAGCTCATCCTCTCCATGTATCAAATTCACATCATAGTTTGAGCAACGATTTATGGAACAGGCACTATGGCTTTAGTTATTAATGGAGTCAACCTTTTCAGCAGTTGTGCCATGTCTTTCTGTACTGGGCTTGCACTGCTCTGCAGTAGGTGAGAAAAGGACAGTGTCAGAGAAACGGTTGAAAATTTACAAATGTCATCTGTGTGACAGTTAGAAACAGCCTCTTCCAGGTGAGGGGAAGACTTGTACATTGACAGATATTTCTCATAGACAGTATAAGTGTAACCTGTTTCTTTGGTAAATCTTGAGATTTTTCTCCTCTGTGTAATTTTCAACAATAATGGATTTAAGGTAGTTTGTATTCCTGAAACATGGAGGTTGTAGGAGTGTGGCTGTACTGAGCAGGAACACAGATTTCTTGTTGTACAGGTGATCAGTTAATTGACAACAGCCCTTGAAAGGATCTTTTCAGTGTTAAGTAACAGTCAAGAGGGTTAAACATTCTAGGTTACATCTTGCCTTGCATGATCGCTAGTAAACATGAGTTAAATCAAAAAATCAGGGTCTTTGGGGATGGCAGGAAGGCTTTGCTTGATTCTGTAGGTTGAAGCAGCAGTGTGCCAAGTGGAGGGGGGAACTGATTGATTCTGGTTGCTCCAGTGATTACTCTCTTGCAAACCTTCTTCCTAGATCATTGTCAGCTTTTTTTTTCAAAGGAATGGTTAATTGGAATATGCCGTGGCTTGATAACAGCTCACAGTTGAGTGTTATGGTGGGGTAGGATTTTTTGATGGTGATGTCTATTACTATTATTATTGAGAGTTTTCCAAATAACTTTGATTCTAATTCTGATTATACTCCTCTAGGCATGAAGAGGCACAAGGGGAGGTTTCATACTAAGAGGGCAAATGCTCTTGTTTCTTTTGGTTGTGAAGAATAGAAAGCCTCATTATGAACTGGAGTTCAGGTCTTCAGTATTAAAGAAGATAACTTCATTTTGATTTTCCCTTCTGGCTTGTTACATGACACTATTGACTATGTTTTACATTGAGTCAAAATTCCTAGGAGGTGTTGAAACTGTTAGGGCCTCAAAAGACACACTTGAATATGTTAGAAGGTAAGAACTATTCCTGTTGTCAGTCTTCATCCTAGTGGTATCTCAGTATTTACACCTGAGAGATTTACAGTTCTGGTGGATAAAAGGTTGAGTTGGTCTGCAAATCTCTGAGTTGATTCTGTGTCAGTCTCCATTTTGTATTCCACTTTGGGTCAAGGCTGAGATGTGATTTCCAATGTCCATTTCTTTTCCAAATGTTATGTGATTAAAATGCGTGAATCTGCAGTACTGAAGAAATTAATTCGTGTTTTAGTCATCTGCAAAGTCAGAGAAGAAAAAAACAAAACAAAAAAACTTAATGCAAAGGAATAGTTTGGTATGAAGGATAGTCCAGCTTTTTGGAGGCTGTTCTTGCCATCTCTGAGCATGGGTCTACCGTTTTGTCGGCAAACTGAAGTGTATCAGGGGCCATCGGCCTGACCCTGAGCTGCAGAAACAAACAGGCGAAGGTAGCAGCTTTGTGAAGTCTTAATCTGTGTTGCCCCCTCCCAGGGTGAAATTGAAGTCCAGGCTTTGTTCCATGTTCATAGACTAAGTTTCTGTAAATTATAGTCTTTGTTCTGATGAAGACTTGGGATGCTCACTGGGTTTCCTTCCTTCCTGAGGCCATATTATTTTATTTTAGCCTTTTGGAACTTAATTAAAGTGATAATGACAAGGCAGTACAAGGTTGATTTCATCATTTTAGAGCTGACTTGGAAAGTAGTTATGCAGTCAATGACTAATATAAATCTATAAAGGTTTATGTTCACACACACGCGCACACACACACACACACACACACATATATACACACACATATATATGTATATATGTCACACACACACACGCATATATATATGTTTTAAATATGAGTTTCACATTGGCTTTACAGGCTTATTTGTATGTGACTTTCTAAGGAGAGGTTATCTTTACTGGCACTGCCCACAGAACAAGCTTTATGCTTAGAAATAACTCTGTATGTGCACTAACACTTCCTTCCACCATTATGTTCATGCAAAAAGGCCTTTTTTAATTACAGTTTGCTTAGTTTTGTGTCTCGGATTTGCAGTGTTATTTTGCTAGTTCTGCTGGAGTAAAAAAATAAAAAAGCATCTCTATCTTAAAATGCTACAAACACTGTGCATTTTAAGTAGTGTTCTGAGATGATTCCATGTGGAAGGGGCCACCTCTTCATCTTCAGCATTGCTCAGTTTTTAGTTCTTACCTAATTAGGTTTGTCTGGGAGCTATGTAGGTGATTGCCAGTAACCAGTTTTCCATGTTTCTGAACTGATGGATGCTATGCTACTGTGGAGTTCTTCCTTTACAATAAAACAAACAAATTCTCTGCTCTTCAGTGGTCTGTTCTCCACTGCTGGTTTTGTCGTTCTGATGGTACTCTAAGCTCCCTCTATTTTCAACACGGGCATTTCTGTACCCAGAAGTATTGCAGATTTGAACTAGAAGTTTTATTTAAATACTGAAATATTGTTAGTGAAGTAGCCTTTCGGTTCTGTGTTCGGTATGAAAATACATGGCTCTGCTTTGAATTTGGTCTTGAACACAAGAATCCTGAACATGCAGGTGCTGTATTTTACCATTTCTTTTGGCAACTTTGATTTACTTGTTGCAAATACTGCATAGTCCTAATTTTCTGGACTTGAAATGTGTGAAGAAAGTGGCGCGGTAGAAGTGTTTTGCAATACACATTCATCATTCTTTCGTGTTACAGGAAGCAGCCCAGCAAGCCAACCACACGTGCTGCCTCAAAAGGCAGCAGTCCAAATTCAGCTTCTCCTAGAAAACCACAGAAGTTAGCAGGAAAGAAAAGATCTCCAAGTGATAAAAAAATGAATAAGTCTCCTCCATTGACACAGTAAGTATGAAATTTAAAGCCACTTCTCTTGTTTGTTTTGGATGCCACTACATTGATTCTTTCTTCTTTATTGTATAATATACTGCTTCAAAACCTGAACGCAGTACAGTTTTGCTCTGTTCTGTTCTTTTGCGATGTATAAAAAGCTCTTGGAGGATTTTCCCCTGTTCCTCTTTCCCCTTCTTTAATATTTGAAAGATTAGCGGTTTTTTGTTTGTTTGTTTTTCTGAAAATGCTATCATGCAGTACTTAAACCTGAACTGTAATTCTTTAATGGTGGGGAGAGCAACTGTAGTTCAGGTTAAAGCAACATATGATATCTTAAATCTAATACTTCAAAAATATTTTCAAGATCAGCTGATAAGAGAATCTTTGAGAGTCCTCTTATCAAATTTTGAAAGTATTTCCCTTTTCTTCTTTGGCACACTTAATTTTTGAGGCTGAGATCACTGTATAAATAAGCAATAAATGTGATGCATGGTTGCTGTCCATTGTGTTGCTTGCTTGTAAGAGTGAGATTGTATGACAAAAATTTACACTGAGCTGTCTTTCATTTTGAAATAAAACAATGTCTCCAAGCTTGACTACTGGCAGAGTAACAGACATGTATGAACTGATCAGCTGTTACTGTTCACCCGAGGTAAATTATTTATGTAGTTATGAAAATGGCCAGGAGTTTAAGCCATGTTTGGTTGCAGCTGAGCTGTGATGGGCTTTTATATGCGTGCCTAACTGGTAGCATAGGTACATGGTATCTGCCCTCTTTTCCCTCTTGTGTGTCTGAGACTTAAGCCATTATTTCTGTTCTTGTGTCCTCAGGATAATTCCTTACATTCTGTCCTAATCCACATGTCATCTCAAAAGAGTAAGAATGAGGAAGGGCTCTAGTCCCGACTCCTGTATTTGGAGCAATCTCCAGCATACAAATTTGTAGGCATTAGAATTTGGCAGGAGTTTTGCATGGTCTCCTTAGGGCTTCTGCAGCTGCATGTTGTCGTAAGAGTTGATTATGAAATAATGTGTCCAAGTGCTTCCTCGGAGATGGACAGCATTGTTCCATCTTCTGAACAGAACTGCCTGTCACCCTTTTTATATTTTCCAGGCCCCACATTATTAAAATGATTGATAATTATGTTTTTTAGGTTAAAAATGCAGTCTACCAAGCGTAAGGGGGAAGGCAGCCCAACACTGGTACGCAGAAAAGGCCAGCAGAAAACAGAGGAGATGCCAATTAAGAAAGCAAAACGATAATTTCTACAAGCAAGTTCGATCCATGGAAAAACTGAAAGAAAGAAACATCTGTACTTCTATTTTTTTTAAAGCAAAGGGATTTGCACGTGCTTGTTTCAAAGCTCTAAGTTAATAGATCCAGTACCTTTAAGTTACATTTTAAACAGCTTTATAAACTATTGTTTATACAGAATATTATGTACATTTATTTCAGATGAAAAATAAGTTTACTTTGTATCTGAATGAAAAACAAAGTAGTTATATATTTTATCACTGACTTGGAAGTTGGGGTTTCTCAATGTGACTCACTAATGCAGATGCTTCCAACCCATGAGGTACCCCTGGGCCTACTAATACACTTTGTATATAAACTTGTAAAAATAGGTTGTATTTTACTCTGTGTATGAATCTAATCAATGATGGACATTTTATTTATTTTATGGAAGGCATTGGTCTGTAAACTTTAGTATATACCTTAGGGTTTTTTTAATTATATATTTTACATTCTATGCAGATGTCAGTAGGAAACTTCCCCTCTGCTCCTCCAGGGCCGTCTAAAACCTGAAGTTCTCTAAAATATGCTCAGACAGTTGGTAAAATACTTTCTCGCATGCATTAAAGTAGGTTAGCATAGTGGAAAGGACTTGGCTCCTTTCTGTTCACATTTGTGACAAAATATAAAATGTGATTCTACTGATTCTGATTATATTTTCACTTGTAAATTTACTACCAGCCTCAAGAAATAAATAGTATTAGGTTAGATTTACTTCCAGTCAGCTGACACAACCTCACAATGAAACAAACTGTTTTATTTTGCAACTAAGCACCTGTTCGTTCAGTATTCACCTTTTTCAACCAAGAGGGACCCATTGAAGTCAAATGTCACTTCTCCTAACTGTAGAGCTTCAGCATTTAATGTTACATTTTATACACAGGTATTTAAAGAAAAAAAAAATAGAACCTGGTATTATTGCCAGAATCTTTTTTTAATGTATATTAACTCTGGTAAGAACAAATGTTCAAGTGAAGTTGTATATAAAGTTAAACTTTTCTTATGATCAAATGTGTCTCTTGTAATGATGTGATGAGTTGCCAAACAATCTGAGATTATTTTAAGTGTTTTGTTCATATCCTGGTTTATAATTAAAGAGGATTCTGGGGGTTTGGAGTTCTCCTTTTTTTTTTTTTTTTTTTTTTTTTTTTTGAACTACTTGTAAGGCAGATGTTTCCGTCAGACAGATATTCTGCTTGGTTTCTTACTGAGATTTTTATATAAAAACTATAAAATGTTTGTCAAAAACCTGAGTTGCCATATTTTATTATCTTGCATTTGTTTTTAAAATGTACTTAGTTGTAAACCATTGCTTATAGATGCAGCCTCATGATTGATATTTCTTTGAAGTCTTTACATGTTCTACAGGTGCTTTATACTTCAAGAGTATAAAGCGGCGAGAGGATCAATCCATTTACCTGGCCTTGTTTCCTAAGCAGACAAGTTATAGTATAAAATTTTAAAGAAGAAAACCACTTTGCTTTGGTATATAACTCCTTTTATTTTTCCAGCTAAACTCTGCTAGCATATTGCTAATATACGTCTGTATGTTACTAATGTAGACCTGTGTTTTCATATGAAGTTATAGAATGATTCTTTTACTTTTTCCCCTGTTCCGCACGTAGTAGGGATAAAATAGTTTAAAAGTCTAATTTCTTCTCAGTCTTTGCTCCATAAAGCTAAGCAAGCTGAACTCTGTGGGTTTGGTCATAGTAGGTTGTTTTGGTTTCTTGTTGTTGCTTTTCATCAGTATGTTATCCTGACTCTCGGTAATATTTAGAACTCTTGTCTGTATCTGTTCCCACATGGGGTTTTGTCTTTTTGTCTTGGTTCCGTTTTGTGAGTGGGTTTTGTGTTGCACCTGGATGGAGCAGGAGGTTTGCTCGGGAGTTCGCAGCGGGTTTTCAGTTGAGCTGCCGGCAGTGCTGGTCGCCAGCAGGGCTCTTGGCACCCGCTGCCTGCAGCCAACAGCTGCCCGCGGTGCTGCAGCTCCCGTGCAAGCTCAGGTGTCAGTATCAAAAGTTTTCACATTCTGGTTCAGGTGGAGAGTTCTGCACTAGGAAAAGAACATCTGCCACCCTGCATTTTTTGTCACTGCTTCTTCAAAAGTAGTGGGACCTCAGTTTCGTGCTGAGAGCATCACTGCTCTGAAGCTAGGATGGGCTGAGCGAGCTATAGCTTTCCTTCGGCAGCACTGTCTGATTTCCTTGGAACTGGACCCTTTTGTATGGTAAAGAATGAACTTAACAGGTTGGTTTTAGTTCCCATCAGAAAAACTGGTTCCATGTGAAATGTTTTCAGTTTTAAGATTTAATGTGGCCCTCTTAACAGGGTCTTATCATTGCACATTCATTCACCACTACTTCTTAATGTCTCCAGGGTCTTGATGTCTTGGGGATACCTAACAGTGCCAACTTGGTCATTGCAAATACCAGCTCAAAAACTCTCATCCTCAGGACTTCAGCAACTCTCCATCTTCTCATGTGTCTGGGGCTACAGTTCAGAACAAATGGCCCATGTCGCCCTTCTGCAGATTTTGGCAGCATCTTAAAGATACTGTGCTTGCTTCTACTAGATTCCTGGTCCCAGCTCTGTCTGCCACACTCCATTACCTCCATCAGTTCTCAAAAATTCTGGGTTTCTTTCAAGCATGGTGTTTTTATCTACTAAAATGTGCTAGTTCAAATACCAAGATATCTACAGAGGGCTGCACACACTTGTGTCCACATTATGGTGTTTTACCAGAAGTCCTCTAAAGGCTATTTCTGATTTAAAACCCTTTCTCAGTTTTCTACCTCTTATCCTTTCAGGCTCTGTGAATAAAGTCCAAAAGAAAAATATAATAAAAATAAATGTCTCTCTGGGAGTCCCTAGATAGTTGTATTTAAAAGCTAGAAACATACCACTTGTGCCAAACAACTGGGGAAGAAAAATAGGATTTGAAATGGCCATAACTTCATAGGGCCAGAATGGATTTTTGGAAGTGAGTGCACAATTAGTTTAGGGTGTGATACCACAACCAGAGCGGGTCAGGCTGCAACTACAGGCACATTTCTGCCTTCCCTCTTCTGCCCCGTGGCCAGTGCCTTCTTCCAAACTGTGTTAAGAGTTGTACAGTCACACAGGCTGCTCTGTGAGAGCAGTTTCAAAACAAAAATGTGCGTGTGTTTACCATGTACCACGAAGAGATCATACAGTTGCTGAAAGCCAAGCCAATTAAATTGAGATCTAGCTGTAACGTGGGCGCAGCTGTGAACAGCTTGCCAAGGATGCAGTGCATTTTCGCCTTGTATGATGCCTCAAATTCTGATTTGAGACAAGATCTTTCAAGGTTAACTAGGAGCTTAAGTCCCATTTTTAAAAGGTTAGTGCCAAATTCAAAGATGAAACTGGATCTAGTGTTAACACCTGACTTTAACCTGGCTTTCTCCCTGAAGGAAAGGGAGACCCAAATGTAGCACCTCAGCTTCCTCCTGCCGGTGAAGGGAGTCACACGCAATCCACCGAGCTCAGTAAGCAGAATTGGGAGCTGCCAGCACTGGCCTGGAGGAAGCACCTCGGATGGGCTCTTCACAAGCATGTAGTGCTGGAAGATGGTAATGACCCTCTACCCTGTTTTTTTGACGTACATTTCTGAGCATCTCACAACCTCCTTGTGAAACCCACATCCTCACGATACAGCCTTGGTGTAGAAATGACAAGAGGCAGTCGGTGGCCTGGGCTAGGCAGGTTGTAACGTTCTGGTTAGTTTGCTGGTCCCTGCTGCATTAAAGTCCAGAGCTCTGCTGTCACAGCATGAAGGATTTATGCTATCCAGGATATGACAAGCAAATCAGACCAGACAAGAAAGTAGATGTAGAAAGTAGAAAGAGATGAAAAACAAATACAGCAAAATCATTAGAATGGGTCTGCGTGGAATGCTAGCTCTAATTTGTCACCCTGGGGTTGCTCTCACCTTAGCTTTTCTTCCATTTATTTAGTGTTTGTAGGCACCTAAGGACTTCCCAGAGACTTACTGATGAACATAGGCCCCATATGCACCGTCAATATGAATCTGTGTCCTCATCATTAACATCTCCTATTGGCAAAAGAAGATTCTCTGTAACACAGAAAAGCTGCCTGAGAGCCATGATCTCTAATATATAAAAAAATATATTTACACTGGGAATAAGCACAATTTCTACTGGGGAAAGCTCTACCATGTATTTCAGGGTAATTTGGGCCCTCCCTCACTGGAAAACCACATGAAGGGAAAGAGCAGAAATTGAGCCATTTTTTAAACATAATTTCTTTGCTTGATCGCATAACCAGTGAGCACAGGAACTGATGGTTCATTTGTGTCACGTACTGAGGATGTAATTGAGAATAACAGAAAAATGTCAAAGCCACCAGTCCTATTGACGGCTAGACAACTTAACCCTTCAATTTTGTTTCTTCTTTTTCTAGATTTTGTACTGATGTATACATGCTATACAATTTGTATGGCAACACTTCTTAAATTGAATAAATAAAAAGGAATACATAGAAGATCTAATCAGCCAGTGATCATATTCACGAGACTCCAGCACCAATTCCTGTAGCTAAACTTAAAAAATGTTAAAATTAAACAGTCATTCCTGTTTCAGTGCCCAAAGCAAGCAGAGATCTGGAATGGGACTTTCTTTTGAGACAATGATGGTTTCACTCTGCTCTTTTTATATAAACAAGAGCTAAGAATTGCTCGGTAATATATTGCTTATTTAACTCTATTCAGCCAGGATTCTTCAGGCTAAGTAAATAGGCAATATGAGGCCATTTAAAAAAAAAAAAAAAATTAAACCGATGCTAAAATTTCTTTCAACTAATTTTGAACTTAGAACTCTCTTCTGCCCTCAGGCTCCAGTCTTGTGTACATAGGAAACATTCCTTCTGGAAAGCCTGAATGGAAGCGGAACAGCAACGTCGTGCCCCTGGGCCCGCTCCGCGGAGAGCAGCCGGGGTGTCCCCCGCACGGAGCACCTTGCGTGGTGGGGACGGGGACCTGCGGCGAGCGCAGAAGAGAGGAGCCTCCCAGGGCAGGCGATGGCCTGCCACGCCATCCAGCCCTTGCCATAAATTAGATTTTTAACTTTTCCTTCTGATCTTAAGTGCCTCTGTTACAATTTGTGCCTTTTACTTTCTATATGGCCTTGTCTTTTCACCAACCTGCTACTTCCTTGAAGACTTTTGTTTTGCTTAATCTGGTTTTCTTGCTTTTCTGTCTTGGGAAATCAAAAATGTTTTCAATTTTCTGCTTAATTTCTTTTTCATATAAAATCTTGAGGTTTTTGCCCTACAGTCAAGCTTTGGCAGCTATACCTTAATTCATGTTAGCTTGGAGCTAAAAGACCACAGAACTTCTTAGAGAGTTTCCAAGGAAGGAGAAGGGCAGCTGTGCCATGTAACACATCCACAAAGCATTAATTACTGTATTATGGACACATTGCCAGCTCCATTTTTTTTTTTATTTATTTCACTTCAGGATTTCCCACTTTGGTTCACTTAACTCTTCTCTTGGGACTTGCCAGTTTGATTTCTTGAGATAACTGGAGTGCTCCA
>VZSV01000009.1:7207840-7237257 GCA_013398735.1 Nothocercus julius | reverse complement strand
GCCCCGCGCGCCGGCGGAGCGCGACACCCTCAGCGACAGCGACATGTCGGCCGCCGTCTCAGGTAAGGGCGGCCCCGGTGGCTGCGGAGTCTCTGCGCAGCCGGCGGGGACGGGCGGCCCGGGAGCAGCTCGAGGCCGTGGGCTTCACATGCAGCTCCTGCCGCGCCCCCGAGCGCCCGCGCGGGACGGGGCTCCTGCGGGAAGTGAGCGGAGTGAAAACTCGCAAACCCCCCCCCTCCCCCCGGGGGGCACGTGAAGCGCGGACAGCCCTTGGCCAAGCTCGCCCCAGGGCCGCCTCGCGTCCGGGGCGAGGCCAGGAGCCGCGGTGCCAACGGCGCAGCTGCTCCGCCGTGTCCGCGCCGTCGCTCCCGCGCGGTCGGGCGGGATGCCCGGTGCTGCCCGAGGGTGCCGGCCCGCCCTGACCGCCGTGTTCTCCCCGTCGCGCAGATCGCAGCCCGCCCGACGAGGAGGACGGAGCGGGCAAGTGCGCGAAGCTGCTGCCGGGCGAGGAGGAGGAGGCGGCGGCGCCGAAGCCGCGCAAGAAGCGCTCCCGCGCCGCCTTCTCGCACGCGCAGGTCTTCGAGCTGGAGCGGCGCTTCAACCACCAGCGTTACCTGTCGGGGCCCGAGCGGGCCGACCTGGCCGCCTCACTGAAGCTCACGGAGACGCAGGTGAAGATCTGGTTCCAGAACCGGCGCTACAAGACCAAGCGGCGCCAAATGGCCGCCGAGCTGCTCGCCGCCGCGCCCGCCGCCAAGAAGGTCGCCGTCAAGGTGCTCGTGCGCGACGACCAGAGACAGTATCATCCCGGCGAGGTGCTGCGGCCGCCCTCGCTGCTCTCCCTGCAGCCCTCCTACTACTACCCCTACTACTGCTTGCCCGGCTGGGCTCTCTCCACCTGCGCCGGCACCCAGTGACGGGCACCCCCTGCGCGCACGTCCCCCCCGCGCACACACACTGACAGCCAGGAGAGCAAGGTCCCCTCCGTGCCCCCTCGGATGCAGAGCGCCGCGCTGCAGCCCGCGGCGCCTTGGACAGTATTTATTATTATTTTATTGTTATTTTTATTATTAATATTATTTGGATGGTTGCTCACCCTCTCCTCTCCCAACGTAGGACTTCTTGGCCGCCCCTCCCCGCCGCGGCTCCCACCCCACCGGCCCAGGACTCGCACATTGGGGCACAGCCAGTTCCTGGTGTCCCTGCTCTCTGTGTGTTCGGTGTAGTGTTGTGCCGCTCCGGATTCGTAGGTACTCGGTCTTGTGGGGGAGAGAGGAAAAAAGAAAAAAAAAAAAAAAAAAAAAAGAAAGGAAAAAAAAGAAAAAAAAAAAAAAAAAAAAAAAAAAAGGAGAGAAAGGAAAAGGAAAAGAAAACCAAAAACAAAAGCAGCTCAGACAAGGAGATCAGGGACTCCCTCCATGGATTGTAAGGAAGATTATTTTTGACGTCCAATTCCTTGCTCTTCCAGCTCATTGCAGACTGAATGTGCCTTGTATGGTGCTGAATGTAAAGAAGCCGCTTTCAGATTCCCCCTGCTCTTGAATTCCATGTTATTCCTGTACTCCATGATCCCTGGCAAAGGATAAATATGTCACAAAAGGGTGAGACTTGTACCAAAACTCAAGATTTCTTTTTTTCTCTCTTTCCTGAGATCTTTCTGTGTTGGGGGAGGGAGGAGTTACAGATTTTTCGCACTTTCCAGTTGTATTAAAGTTGTTGTTGTTACTATTTTTTTATATTCAATGTGAATATTTCTAGTCAGGCTTTTTAAGAAATCTATGTAATAGGGTATTTTAATGCCATCAGTGCCTTCTACAGCTTTTCTGCAGACGTCTCCTTCGGAGCGGGATTTCTAATCTGCTCAGCAAAGTAATTACAGTCTCTTTTTCAAGTTAACTCATCTTTTTTTTTTTTTTTTTCCTATCTCTCTTACTCTTTTAATGGCACTGTGCACTCAATTAGATTATTTACTTCAAATAAATTGTGAATGTTTGTAAGCTACAGCTGTACTTTCTCTTCCCCCTCCCCCTTTTTTTTTTTATTTATAAACTTTAGTTTAACACCTGGCCCTGTCGCTTGTGTCGTTCCTAAGTGCGGATTTCCCGGCGCCTTCTCCCCGCCGCGGTTGAACCCGGGCGCCGTCGGGGCCGCGCAGCGCGGCGCGGATCTCTCCCCGCGCATCCGCAGCGCTGCTCGGCCCCGCGCGGAGGATGCGCGCGTTGGATGCTGAGGTGCTAGGCAGGGTTTGGTAATGCGGGATGTGCGCATTACACAGTGCGCAGTCGGGGGTATTTTCCAGGGAAAACACCAAGAAAGTGGCGCTTTCTGCGCGGGGAGCCTCGAGGGCCGGTGCGGGCAGGGGAGCCGGGGAGCCGGGGAGCGGGCGCGGGCAGCACCGTGGCCCACGCGTGGAGCGCTGCTCCGCGAGCAGTCCTCGCTCGTCCTGGCACCTCGGCGCCTGTCTCTGTTCTTGGTTTTGTTTTCGTTACTCCGGACGTGTCGGAAATCGCCCTCGCGACAGGAGCGTGCCCAAGATCTAGCGGCCCTGGGGGTCTGAAGCCGTGGGAAGGGTGATTTTAGCCAAGGTCTTGGCCCATGCGGGGAGGAATGACATTTCTTAGGCCCGATCCTGAAACCTTTGAACTTTTTTTTTTTTCCTTTATTTTTTCTTTCGCCGTTCCCTTCTCTCCCCTCCTGGGAAAACTCAAGTTCTACATGAAAGGAGCGAGCGCCCGGCGCACTCGTGGAGATGCTGCCCGCAGAGAGCGCTGCTGGCTCCTCTCCTCGCCCCCAGGGCTGCTTCTCTGCCCTGTCCGTCCCAAAATAGTTTAGATCTGCAACCCGAGAGACACAGAGCCGCGGGCGTCAGAGACCCCATGAGCCGGGATTTGCACGAGGGGAGGGTTTGGCCCCGGCAGGCCTGGAGAGGGCAGATGGGGGGGGGCTTTCGCTCAAGATGCTCTTGTTGCTATCGGCCGCCTTCATCTTGCTAGAGGGATATTTCGAAACGTCCTTTTTGTTTTCCCGTTGGTCCCCGCGTTTTGTTATTTCTATTCGTGCTTGCTGATGGATGTGGCGCTGGAGGAAATGGCCAGATAGGAAAAGAAAGTGTCGATCATTAGACCTTCCCTGTTTTTTTTTTTTTTTTTTTTTTCCTTCAGGTTATAGCACAAGCACAGGATAAAGTGCCAAGCTATTTTTCTATTTTTCCTTGAATGCTGTGAAACTAAGAAGCATTTTACTCCAGGCAGCAATTACTGAAAACGGTGGCCCTAGTGAAGTTACTGGAAAATTATGACTTTTTTACTATCGAATATTTAAACATCGTGGTGTTTTCGTTTGTCACGGACAAAATCTGATATTTGGGAAAGGCCGCTGTTTTACAGCGGAAAAAAAATAAACTGATAATTTCGATGCAAATGTACAGGAGTTTGGGACATTTCTTTTCCTCTTTCTATTGATAATTTTACAATTTGAGATATAAAGCTTCGATTCTTTTGTCTTTTCGTAATTGACAAAATACCCACTAAATCCCCTGTAATAGTATCAAGGTCAGAAGAATTATTCCAGATTTTCACCGCACAAGCTGACTGAGAAATCTGGACGCCAGGATCCTTTCTCCTCCCTCCCTCGCTCTGAACGCGCGTTTTGCTCGTCCGCAGCCGCGCAATGAAAATCATCACCCTAACTGTATGTCCCGACGCCTCTCTCCTTCCTACACCTCGCAAACATCCAGATCCCGTGGGAATGGATTCCCGTTCGGCCACGGGCGAACCACATTTATACAGAAGGGAAAGCAGGCGAAATAGAAGGGGGGACGGAAGCAGCAAAGTGAAAGCGAGGGAGAACCACCGCAACCACGAGAAATTCGGCTGTTGAAATATAATGTAAATTGTGTATATCTCTGCCTATGTCTCCATAGGCGCTGGTGTTTGCGTATTAAGCACTTGCACAGGCGAACCCCGCAGCTGCCTGTGCCTCGGTGCCCCCTGCTCGCCCGCGGGCCCGTCGCGCAGGGAACCACGTCGAGCTTCCCCGGGCCTCGGGCAGGGAGCAGCGCGGCCCACCCGGGAGCAGAAGAGAAGCCGCGGCGGGGGGGGTGGACACGCGCCTGATGCGCGGCACCTGCACGGCCCCCCGCGCTGCGCGGAGTGGAGAGGGCGCCGGGGGCAGTGGCCTTGGCTCCGGCAGCCGAAGGTCCCTCGACGGCCGCGCGGTGCCAGCCCAGGGGGGCTCCATAGGCCCCGTGTCTCCCCCTCCACACTGCCCCACGCGAGGGTTCGAGGTGTCCTCCGGCCCCGCTGGCCACAGACACGAGGAACCACCGGGTGTTTCCCGTCTCTTCTTCAGCACCGCGGCCCTTTGGAGTAAAGAGCTGCGCTCGGAGAGCCCGCGAGCCGAGCGCGGGGGCTGCCAGCGGGACGGCGGGCGCTGGGAAGTGCCGGAGCGAGGCAGAGGGCGCTGGAGCCGCTCCTGGGAGAGCCCGGACGGCGGGAAAAGGCCCCCCGAAGGGAGGCGACGCTGAGAGCCGGGACGCCCCCGGCAGGAGAGCCCTGCGCCGCGGCAGAAGAGGCTCCCCCGGAGCTTGAGTTTTTCCACGATGAGAGGAAAAATGTCGGGGGTCCGTCCTGCGGCCCCGCCACGTCCAGCTGCCACCAGCCCGAAAGCCCCCCACCAGAATGAGCTCTGCTTTGGTGCTGCGCTGAGCGATCAGCGAGGAGGCCGTTAACTCCTTCCAGGCCGGGCCCCACGTCGGGGCAGCTCCCCCCGGCCTCGGCGGAGACAGGTCCCGCCTCCGCTGCCGCGGAGCGGAGCCTCTGGCCCGGCCTGAGAGCTGCGCGGCCGCCCGCGCCCCCGGAGCCCCGACGGCTCCGTGCGCGGCATCCTGGACCGGACAGGGCACAGGGAGCGGGGGCGGGGGCGAGTCTCACCTGCAGGGGAGGCTCGTCCCTTTTTAACGTTATATGTGATAGTCTTTGTTTTTGTTTTAGAAGGAGGGAGAGCAGAAGCGCTGGCCACAGACCGATCCTAGCGATCATTGCAATTGTCGCGACTCTCCTGCCGTGCTCAGAAACAACAGCGGGCAGCGGCGGCGGCAGAGCGGCGCGTTACCCCCGTGCTCTCTGGTGCACCCGTTTTTTTTTTTTTTTTGCTGGAAATCTTACTCAGGTTGCTCAGATTGAAAATCTTACTCGGCTCTGGGAACAGCAAAGGAGCTGCGGGGCGGGGGCTGGCTGCAGAGGGGAGGCTCCTGCCGTCGCTACCTGCCCTTTACAAAACGGTGCAAATGGCCACCAGGACTTATGTCCTTCCCTGTCAACCTAGTGACAATGTTATTAATAAAATACAGAACTGAGTAGTAGAGGCCTTCTGTATTACAAAACTTCTTCTTCTTTTTTTTTTTTTTTCCTTTTTCCCGGGGAACAGAGCTGGAAAAGATACCCGCAGCCTTTTTACACAGAGCGGTCTGCAAACCCAAACAGTGGCTCAGACGCAGCAATAACGGCCGTAAAGCGGCTTCTCACGGCGCACACGGAGGCCGGCAGAGCTGGGACTCCATAGCCGGCTCCGTGCGGGACACTCGGGTGGACGGGGTGGCGGGGAGCAGCTTTGGGGCCCGGGTCACCGTTTCGTTTCCCAGTGGCTCTGTGGGGAAAGCAGGTCTTGCAAGTGTCTCAGAAAGGCGCTATTTCGGGGCTCTGCTGCTTCGGAGCTGACCCCGCCTTTCAGCCCTGAGCTCCGGTCTCGCTGTGACAGCGCCGCTCGGCACATCCAGGTTCCGCGCCCCTTAAAGCCGCCCGACGCGCTGTTTTTCTCCTGGGTCGGGATAGACACTTTGCCCCGGACCTGCGCGGAATCCCGCTGGGAACGGGAAAGGAAAGGGAGTCGTGTGCAAGTCAAGAGCTCTTGGCTTTCTCGGCGCGGCTTGTGTCGGCCTCGGCTGTCTATGACAGCCACAAGCAAAACGAGGGGCAAGTTGTGTCGCGGATTTGTCTTTCGGCAAATGCAAGAGAGAAATTCGCGTGGCCGCGGGAAGCTCCCAGGAAAGAGCTCCCTGCTCCCACGGGCAGGGAGGCGAGTTGCCCGAAATGCTCAGGGGAGAAGGAGAGGGCCCGTCTTCCTCCCCGCCGAGGAGGACATCGGATTTACCGAAGCGACGGTGTCGCGCCCCTGCTCTGTAGACTCGAACACCGAGCAAAGCAAAGAAATATTTCAGTCATGGCTAACGATATACATATATAAAAGGATGATTGGTCGTTCTCCTTTTCCAGTTAGGAATGAACAATACTAACAAACGGAAAAATTCAACGGAATTCTACTTTTTCTTTTTCCCTCAGGACGGACAATAAAATATGCCTTTTTTTCTGAATTTAAATACTATCGTGATGGGGCTAAGCCTGCCATTTTGTCAAGTGTATCTTAAGTTCCCTTTAATTTGTCTCGGGTTTGCCTTACTTACGAGATTAAAAGAAATGTCTGGAAGAAACGGCCATTCTTCCTCGCTCTTAGAAAAAGCTTTTGCGCATCGCTTTAAAACCCGAAATCTCCGCAGTGGACTTGAGGACCCCAGAGATTTCTTCTTAAATGATCATGTCGAGCTACGGTCCGGGAGATCAGAATAACGCAGTTTTTGTCAAAAGTAATTGCACAAGTTACAGAAATATCCGTTTTTAAAGCGGTGTGGGCGAATGATTTTGCTCAAGAAGTGTTAGAATCGAAGGGAGAGTGTGCAGAAAAAAAATCCTATCGCAGACCCTAGCCTTAGGGGGAGGACTCAAAATATAAAAAGAAAGAGAGAGAGAGAAAAAAAAAAAAAGGTATTTAAAGGGACATTTTATCTGAGAAAAAGAAAGAGAAAAGCCTTCGCAAAAGCGGAATTTTCTTGTAACCTGGTCCCGCTTGCGGAGGCGAAGCCGCCGGGGAGGAGGGCGCGCTGGGAGATCCGCGACTGTGGCGAGGGCTGCGCGGGCTGCGGAGCGAGCGAGGCCGCCGCGGAGCAGCAAGAGGAGCAGTGCCCTGCAAGAGGACGCCCCGCGGGAGCCCTCCTGGCACGTCCAGGATCTCTCATTCCCTCCCTCCGCTCTGCCCGCTGGAAGGTGCCTGCGCTGCGCGGCACCCGCCGCATCCAGCGCGCGGCCGCCCCGACGCCACGAGCGCGGCCGCGCCGGGCGGCCCTGGCACCGAGGGGCTCCTCAATGCCAGGCCTGTGTATTTGTAGTTTGATTTCGCACGTCAAGGGTAATTTCTTCATACAACTTAATGGACGCTGCCTGACATCCATAATGATCGCTAATCATTCAAATTATTTTCGCTAGCGCCCAGACATGTTCCAGTTGTTGTGATAGATCGCGTTTCACCCATAATGACGGACAATTACCATTTCTAATTCGCCGGCTTTTGACACCTAAATCCACCCACCATATGTGGCAGAAACGCGCCGGGTTCGGCGGCGAGGCCCTGGTGACATTAGCAGCGAGCAGGCAGGGCAGCACCTGGGCTGTCGCCTCGGCGCTCTCCCTGTATATCGCCCGGTATCGCTGCGGGCTCCGGGGCACCTACCCAAGCACCAGCCGCCGCCCCGATACCGGCGCTGCCTGCCCGCGGCGCCGCGGAGGTGCCGTCGGGGGCGGCTACAGGCGCCTCCGTCCCCGCCGCGCCGCAGCACGTCCTGCCGCATAGAAAAGGGCGAGAATCCACCCTCTGTGATACATATATATACATATATGCATACATACATACATATATATACATATAGTCCGCGGTGTCTGCTTTTAACCGCCGCGCCACGGGAGCACTGCACGGGTTAGGCACAGGGGCCGTGCCAAGTGTTGCAAAGTCAGGAGCTCCGCTTCTCTAGAGACTTGAATCGACTTCTTTTTAAGCCCCCAAATATTTCTGCGGTGTTGCTAGTGAAAGAGCTGTAGGGAGAGTTTTGTCTGTCAAAACCACGGGTGTCCCAGTCACAGCTGCTGAGAGGGGCAAAGAAGGAGGAAAGGAGGGGACGTGAGGTGGCCTCCCGCCCACCTCGGCGGACTCGCTTCCCCGGGCAGCACAGAGCGCGTTCACAGCGCGTTGCGCCTCTTCCCTCCATCGACCCTTCTTGTACAAGCTTAAGACCGACTTGTTTGGGAGGTTTATTTCTTGGCGGCCCTTCACGGCGTGTCGGAGGTGTTGTTGCGGTTTTCTCAGTTAAACAGATTATCGGTGGAAGAAATCAGCCCATTTCGCATTAAAGGACACTGCACTTCCCTGGCTCTCACCCGCCCGCTGGGGGCTGTTGCAGTGCGACGGGATGGGACGGGACGGGTGGGAATTTCTGCCTGCTGGGGAACATGGGCTCAGGATGGGAACGCTCCCAGCAAAACCTACACTCAAATAGCAATCAGCCATAGCATAGGTCCCCAGGGTCCCTCGGGAAAGAGACCTCATGGGAGGCACGGCCGTGTCGTGGGGTGAAGCTCAGCAGCGACGGACTCGCTCGCCTGCCCCCAGCCCGCCACGAGTGAACCCCGACCCTCTCCCTTGGTTTATTCAGACTAAGCCAGGGTCCTGGCTCTGCTCCAAGTTTAGGCATTGACTACTGAGCACTCGCGTGATACTTGTATGTTTGGTTCAGAACAAGAGCTCCATACACAGGCAGTTTTCTGAAGCGGCAAAATCCCATTTATTTAGTATGAGAAAGAACGGGGTGAGATTACATTCTAATTCCCATTAGTGACCACGAAAGCACTCATTTCTTCACAACATATTTCTTGTCAAAAGTCTTCCTTACTCATGTAAGGTTCTGCAGGAACAGGCTTTGTGCCATTAAATCAGTATCACGAAAAGATCAACACTTGCAATCAATCTCTTTGCAGGAGAAAAAAAAAAAAAAAAAAAAAAAAAAGGAGAGAGAGAGAGAGAGAAAGAGAAAGATGAAAGTTTTACTTCGTTGGAACTGGGGAGGGTTGAGATTCCACTACTGTATCACGCAGGGAAATATTCCTGTCACCTTAAGTGGTAGCAGGTCTGGGGCTCAGGTGTGTAGTGCTAGGGGAGTCACCACCAATACCCCAGTTAGGAAGATCCTAAACTCAGCAGAGCAGCCACTGTTAATTACCTTAATTGGATTTAGAGATACTGGTATCGTTAAAGGGTCTGTGGTAGGTTGGGGCTGTGGGTCATGTAGACCTTGGGACTACAGCAGGTGTCTGCACTCCAGGCACTTCAGTTTCTGCCAGGTTTGAGCTGGGGCTTCTAGCATGTTTTCTAGGTGTTGTTCTCCCCTTCATATGTTAATTGCACTAGGCTTCCCAAAGGAAAAAAAAAGAGGATATTTCAGAGTTGGTAAAATAATATTTCCTGTATGCCTTTGACAAAAAATTAGGACAGCTGCAGAGATAGGTCATATATGAATTTGATTTTTTTTTTTTTTTTTTCTGCAACTTAGATCTCTGATCTCTGGTAAGATAACCCTAGAAAAAGAAAAAGAATATTTCCTGTATGCCTTTGACAAAAAATTAGGACAGCTGCAGAGATAGGTCATATATGAATTTGATTTTTTTTTTCTTTTTTTTTTTTTCTGCAACTTAGATCTCTGATCTCTGGTAAGATAACCCTAGAAAAAGAAAAAGAACCTTCCAAAAACAGGTGGTCTTTTTCATGGGTAACCTTTGAAGACACTTTAATGTCTTAACTCATCATTTCAAACCTGGAGACCTGCAAGGAAGAAAGAGCTGTTCTATAGAGAATGCTGTTTCATTACTATATTGCATTCCTTAAGCAGGGCTTTTCCTTTTGGCCTTCACAGGTAGCTTTCCATGTGGGTATCAAGGAAAGCACCAAATCCTTTGCACTGCTTGCTCTGGCCCCACTTTCAGGAGGTCAAGCTGAAGCAGCTTGGCCAGGATGCCTGCTGAGCTGGCACCCTGTGTCTGACACTGCCATCTTGTGTCCTACAGCTAAGTTATTATTGACAAAAAAAATGCAGTCCTGATGTCAGTTTCAGTAACAACGTTTAACTTCCAAAGTAAAAGTCTAGCTGAGTTTTCAGGCAGTCAAACACATGCTATGAAAGGTGTCATGCGCCTATTCATTTTAGCTGAGACACCGAATATCAACGTGTTAGCCTCTAGCTAAAGAACAGAGTTTAAGCACAGTTTGAGCCTTTAGGATCATCGCTGATGAATGAGCTGGTTTGCTGAACAATCGTGGTTCAACTTTGGATTTGATGATCTTCCAGGTTTCTACATCACCACTTTTCTTCAACTACACTATCCTCTAGGAAGCAACTTGCAAAGTTTCTTTATCCTTTGTAGACAAGGACATGAGGTTGTGTCAATATTTTCTTCTGCATATTTTCAATCTTTGCTCCCACCAGTGTAACATCAAACAGATATCTGCAGGCTGGTCATGCTAACTATGCAGGTTCAGGGTATGGCTTCAATAGATAAAACTTCATGACAGCGAAATGTTAAGGAAAATGGCTCAACTAAAGCAAAAGAAGGAAGTTTTTACACTGGTTTACTCATCACTCTGAACCTGAAGAGAATGATCTTGCTGAGATACACATGGACAGGGAATTCACCATGTATTGGCATAGGCATCTGGGCAGTGTGGGACTCTTCTAAACCACGTAAGATGAACTCAGGGTGATACCTACCACTTTATACCCACTGTGAAACACAAAAGATTTGGGGGAATTGAAAAGGGAATGGTAAATTGGGGACAGCCAAGACATGTTTGGAAATTCATGTCTGTCAAATTGTGGCTTTATTCTTAAATTAGCTCATTTTATTTCCTTCTTTCCTTTTTCTCTTTTCCCTCAAAGCAAAGACATAGTGGCGTGTAAGAGAGAATGATCCAATATTTATTTTATGTTTCCTGAACTTCCTTTGGTATGTTATAACCTAAATTACTTAAGCACAGTTTTCTTTTTTAATTAAAATAAGTATAGATTGCAAATTGCCATATCCCTTTAAAAGTATTAAAGTCATATAAGAATGGTGTAATTAGAGCAAGTGATGAAAACCCTCCGTAAGGACTTCAAAACACATCAAATTAATAATAAACAACTTGAGGAAGGTGTTGCAAATAATGTTAATTAAAAATGTCCATGTGCAGTCCCTTTGAGGCCATGTGAATAAATATCTAATAGTTTCTATTGGGGTTTCAGTTTATACTGAAAATGAGGAAATCTTTATAATTCATAACTATTAGGGAGCCCTTATGAATGGTCTTTCTCATATTTCTCACTGGAAACCATTAGATAATCTGTTTTTATTATACAGAGCCAAACATTTGGTTTAATATTTTCATTTTAGAACAGACCACAGAATCATGGGGATATTAGCCATCTCATATTTTTTAGGGGTGCCTTAAAACCATGTACATTTATTCCTGTCTTGAGAGTGTCTTAAAGTTACAATCTTTGATCCTTGTTCTCCAAGAAATATTACCCAAGATACGTATAAAACAGGCATTAAAGGAGTTTCCTACTCTATGTTTCTTCATTAACCATCTACCTTACCACCCACCAATGCTGTGGATTTAAGAGTCTACATAATTGAGTTCATAAATTAACAAAAAGCCCAGCTGGAGCAACCAAGCTGTAGATGGTCCATCAGCCTTAATGTTCTCATATTAGCACATTAAACAAGCAAAAGGGGGGCTTTTAATTATGCCTCATGTTATGGCAACAAGAGATGTGATTTTCCCTGACCTTCTTCTAAAGCCAGTATTTCTGGGGGTCCAGAGCTGAATTAATGGAGATCAGAGAAGTGTTAGGATTGAAGGATTATTTTGAATATCTGAGAAACATTGTAAGCAGGTACTAGTGAACTTCGAGCATAATCCAAGCTGGTGTCCAGTATTCTAAACCAAGAGTTATTCATCATTTTAAACTGACAGCTTGTAAATGTAAATTTTATTAAATGCAGAGCAATAAAATTTTGTAAGTTTCTGTCACTTTGAAGTTTAGTGGCTCAAATTGAGGCCTCCAGCCTTTTAAATCACAACTTGTACAAGCACAGCTCTGAATCTTTCACCATTCTTAAATGTGCACTATAAAGCATCATTATTGCATTTGCTCACCAAATATCCTTGTCAGGATCCAGGTATGCATGTCTCATGTCAATAAAAGGCTGACAGGCTTATGCCCTCTGTTGTGTTTATATTCTATATTATATAAAACTTTCTTCTCTTCATTCTCACTAGGCAGAAAATAAAACAGGGTTAGTGGTGATATCACCCTTTAGACCAGCCTTCCTGCCAGTTTTGCTCCTTTGAGCTCAAAAAAAATTTCTTTGCATGTGCTTGGCAAGAAATTGGCTCAAAGATCCTTAGTTTGCACTTGAAACATGCTTCAGGGCAAATGAAACTAAAGTGACATGTGTCAGTTAAAGCCAAAATATAAGGAAGAAATATTTTTGGAAACTTCTTGCATGACAAGTTGAGATCAGTGGAGATCTCTGGTAACATTTTAATGTTCTAACAGAGATGGAGGAGAAGGTAGCACTGCATAGGCAAAGGATACCAGGAACCTGGCCAAATAGCTCAAATGTTTATGAGAGCAATTTTTTCAAATTACAGCTGCCTCTGAAGCACCAAAGAGAAGTGACAGAATTGCACCTCATCCAACAGCAATGGGATTGCCAGTGGGGACTGCTGAGGACTGAGGCAATCTGAAATGTGGCCCCTTCACACAATGTTCTCCAACGGTCAGGGTGATGGTGTCTGTCTGGCCATTTAAAGGAACACTATCAACTGGAATATCTAATTTTCTTTTAAAAATGTGTAGTTGCAAGTAACCCTAGCAAATCAGCCCAAATTTTTTTAATTGTGTTGCATGGTTAGAAAGATTAAAGAGTCAATACATCTAGTTCTATCACTAAACCTTAGTATTCTATACTTCTCTCAGTATTCAAGATATTTTTTTTCTCATTGTATTCCACCAGGTCTGCACAATAAGGTGTGCAATCTGTTTATTTCTCTAATATATTACCCAAGTGAAACTGAACTTCTTTATTCTGTCATTAATCATGAAGAATTTTTCCTGAGACATAAATTAGTGAAAACAACATGATCTGATGTACTACTGGATGCTGAAAGGATAGTCTAAATAATATCTAGTCCCCAATTAGTAACAGTCGTGTATCTTCAAAACCTTAATTGTAAAGTTTCATCTTGGTTTACATGAGTAGAGAATCATACATGAAAATTATGTCACAGATATTCCTTTTTTATTTTCTGATATATTTTTCCTTTCTTCCTTACTGACCATTTTCTATATTCATCTAGCTGCTAATATGCCTTTGTAGTATGGATAAATATAAATATATATAAATAATAAAATGAATCTAGGTTTGCCAAGAACACCGATAGTTTTAACAGCTACAAATTAACTGCCCTGAAAGATGTCAAATTTCCTGGGAGGAGATTAATTTGGGAGCATGCAGACCAGCACTAGATGACAGCATTTGGGGTGAGTTTTGACTTTTGACAACATTCTAGAAATAAACCAATACAAAATGGAGTTTTGCAAAATAAATTTTTGTAATCTATGTATTTTTGCACAGAGTCACTTGTGAGTTATTGGAAGTTAGGTCTGATTTTAGTTTGCTCTGTGCAATAAGAAAGGTGGACAGGAAACGTACCTGAAATTCTAGCCTTAGACATTCTAGGTAAATATGCTACTTTTGAGCTATGACTTTTTCCTGTGTTAAATGATCTCAGTAAAACCCCAAAGAATACGTTATTAGAGCTATGACAGACTAGCTGCTGAATCTGACTGTGGTTCCCCACTGCCTGGCGGGGACATCAGCTGCCCGGTTTCCTGGATGTCACAGCAGCCAGAAGGGCAGGCGGGATGTGTGCCCAGCCTTGCTCCTCGTGCGATGATGCCATGGCTTAAGTCACTGATGAACATGAGTTTATTCTAAGGCATGAGGCTGCAGCTAGGGTGAACCATGGATGCCTGTTCATTTCTGCCAAATTTGTTGCTGTGGTGTTAACTGCAGGGAGAGGTGTGGTAGCAAGTCATAGGAGATGATAACATCTTGAACTGCTGCAGCTGTCTGCTCTCCGAGCGTGAGTCAGAGCCTCCTGTCACACTGGCTAGCGACAAGAATGCCTGTTGGGCACAGCAGACGTTTCAAAGCTAATTAAGACATGTTGCATTTAGTTATTCAAATTGAGATCTTTTTCTGGCAAAGGTACACTGAGATATTTAATGCTTCAGTCATTTTTTGCCTTCATTTGCTGACATGTTGCTCTGAAACAGCACAGCTGATAAATTACTGGATGGCTTGTGGACCTAACACTAGACCTGATCCTCCCTTGCCATTAGCAGCAGTACATAACATGGGTAGAAGGCAGCTAAATTACTCTTTATGGAGATTTAAAATTCTTTTTGGACTGGAATAGTTGTCCACTCAAGAAAATAAAACTCAGGTGTTTGCAGTTGGTGCAATCCCACTGCTTGCATTAAGGCTTCATGGGAAAGTCTACACCTAACTGAATGATTCCAGGCTGAGGTGTATAATTGATGGATTATATTATTTATTCCTAATCAGGCACAAGGATCCTAGTTCATTTGACAGTATACACAGCCATTACCAATTATGACAGTATACCAACCATTACCAAAGATGATCATCTTCGACTGATAAAATTGCAACTTGCTAGCTAGGTATAAAGAAAGAATCAGGAACATGCCACAGTCATGGGGGGAAAAAAAAGTAAGCATAGATCATTTTTACTCAATATGTTAGAATACTGTATCAGATCTTTATAGACAACAGGTGGAGCAATGAGGAACTAGAGGAGCTGGGTCTCATCCTTCCACTTTTGAGTCCTTGGATAATAGGACTATTGACTATTATCCTAATCTGGTGATAGAGTTTTCCCATACAATACAGGGCCTTCTTGAACAGCTATGCAGGTTCATCCCCAAATTCAACCCATGCTTACAGAGATCTCTTTCTGGAAAAAGGCTGCTGGAACAGAGGTTCAAGCTGATCATGATCCAGAATATTTTTATGCTATATGGAGACCAGTTAAATAATTATCCTTCAAGTCTGGGGAACTAATTAGGTTTGAGCACAATGAGAGCAGCATGGTTGGCATTCACTGTGCCAAACAAAGACTTATTTAGGTACAGTAGTTATAACTACAGCATCTCCAGTTTAGTGATGAAGACAAATGTGAGTGCAGTGTATTTGGGGATGTCAAGGGAGGAAATGCTGAGTTCTAATCTTGCCTTTGAGACTGGCATCATGTATGACTTTGAGCAAGTCAGTTAGATTTAGCAGAAGGGGGATTGTAATGAGTTTTCCATGTCAAGGTTCATTCAACTCAGGTATTTCAGTACCTTAGATTTAGATCAATGAAGATGATTATTGCTGGAGACCTTGACCATAAAAATGGTGGAAGGAATAAATTCACTTTCAAGATAACTGAAAAAAAAAACAAAAATGAAAAAACAAAAGCACTAAAACCATGCAAATAATAATTCATTCAGGAAGAAAAATGGCCTGTTTTGTGAAATATTCACAAGTAGATCATATCTTCATACATGGATAGATTATACAAAGGCATTTACTGATGTACTTCCAAGGGATTACTCTTGGCATAAGGTTCAATGTGAAAAAGAATAATTAATAAGGACCTTCAGGCAAATGAAAAATAGGTTACATTGCAGTAGGTAGTCAGTGTCAGATTAATGTGACAGTTTTGTTTGCTGAAAGATTTCTTAGACAAGGGAGACAGGGTAGATTTTCTCTATATGGACTTGGAGAAAGAGAGAGCTATTAATTAAGCTAGAAAAGGCAAAATCTCTAAGATAAACTGTGAGAAGGGTATATTGTCTGAAGGGAAAATGATGATGAGTGTGGCTGGAAGGAGAAATATGAGTTTGAGGGGATGGGCTCAAGAATGAAGCTCAAGGATGAGCTCCAGCTGCAGTTTGCATAACGCATTTCTTAATAAGCTGATCATAAAAAGCAGGGTTAGGCTAACTTACTGGTAAGACGATGATGGGAAGCTATAGAGGTAGCCTACAGTATTTGGCCAGAGGGACCAGCCAATTTTGTAGAGAGGAAGACTAGAAGGGGGATCGGATTCTGCAATGTAATTGCAAAAGTTTAATGCACTTGGAAACCAGTAATCATATCTTTAGGAGAAGAGATTGCCACTAATTACTGAAGATTCTGTTCAGTCTATTGAAACCACCAGTCACCATTATGACTTACCTGATAAAAATACAGGGGTATATCAGCAGTAACATTTCCAACAGATGATGTTGGGCACAACACTAGTAAGACAGAAAGAGCTGTTTAAGCTAAGACAACTTAAGTACTGAGTAAATGGATACAAAGATTTCATGAAGAAATATACCCTAGGACTTAATTTGTAGCCACTAGCTTAGGGTTCTGGAGTCAAACCATTAGGCTCTGGAACAAGGTTCCAGCAAGGGTAGTAGAGGCAAAATGACCTTTCTGCTTTTGTGATGGAACTTAGTTGCTTCTTTCAGGAATACTGGAGCAGATCAACAAGAATTTGGGTGGTTCCTTGAAATCCTGTATTGCTAAGAATAGTTGTTATAATTATTTTTCTTATTTTTTTTATGAAGGCAGAAAAAAAAATTCATGGACTGGCTTTTGACCAGGCAGACAAAATGTATGAGAGAGGATTTCCTCTATTATTCTAGCAAAATTAGATTTTGGACCCAAGAATTGTGGACTGGAGACAAGAAGCATGAGTTCCCAGTGATCCTCTGTTGTTCAGATGAATAATTTCAGAGCCACATGACTCTTTCAGCAGAAATTAGGCCTACTGTGTGTTGATTCTGCTATAGATGACTTCCATTTCTGAAAGTCCTTTTGACTCTTCCTCTTTCATTTTCAATGTTACTGCTGTTATTGTTATTTAGTCTGACTCTTACTGTTTTTTTCTACTTGCAAGGGGCCTATGTGCTTTCTTTCAACAGTGAGAAAAATATTTACGACACTGAAAACGCTGTGTGATTTTGCTAGCAAATTTGGCTGATGGAAAGACCTGAGGACTTGTTTATGCATTCACACAACTGGAGAGCCAGCTCCAAATGTGGGTTCTTCATGTTAGCTGCGGTCAGAATTAATGTTGATGTCTTAAATACTAGCCAGGTGTTATTTGGCTATTTCCCTTTTGACAATACAGGGAAAATTCAGTGTCTTACATGAAGCATAAAGCTAGTACTTATACTTACTTTCCTCCTCTCTCTCCAACACAGGCAGAGTAGGAAGAGATGGGCTGTTCAGGAGCAAATGCCTTGGTTAGCTTTGCGGGAGGGTGGATGAGGTTAGCCTTCTCTTAAACATTTAGCTTGGCTTTCATAGTCTTGTGCTTGGTGAACCTCACTGGTCCTAATTTACCGGGTAGCTTGTGGGGAAAAGCTGGCTAGCGGTTCCTCCCTGTTTTATTACGAGGTGTAGTTCATAAAAGCTGCGGCCTTCAGCTTAACCATGTTCTTCTGTGGAAAGTCTTGCTCACTGCAACATCTGGGCCAGACACATTTACATCACTGTAATCAACAAGCATTTAATGCGGTTATTCCTTAAATGACCTTAGACTAGCAAGAAGCAAAACAGAAGAATGCCCTCCTTCCAAAGGCAATGATTTCCAACTTGAGTAGGAACTGTTTTTTACATGTATTAAAAACAAATGATTATTTACAATTTCCACCCAGTTGTTAGTGTAGCTAGCTGCATTAATGGCTAAGTCTGACTCAGTAATCAACAGCACAGAAAAAAAAAGGTGATCTGATAAAGACATTAAGAGATGATACTAATGAAAAAGAAATAGCTTATTCTTATTTGCAAATCTCAAATGCAATGAAAAGTATGGTTGTTTTCTCCTCTGACTTGCAAATGCTGAGTGGCAGGACCAACTCAATATCACAAGTAGATATGTTACAGATTTTTATTAATGCACAGTTCACATTTTGGGGGACAACTTTTCTTTTCAAGAAACACTTTTCTTGTTCAAACAGATAAAAGGGGAATTTTCATTTTGAAGAAGGGGAGGAACTGTGGTTCCCAACCGCAGAGACTTGAAACAGAAATATTAACATTCATATGAATGAAATACAAAAGGAAATGTGCATTTCTGTAAGCATGAGAAGAAAAGGCAGAGCAAAGGTTAAGAGAATGGCTTGTGTTGATAGCAGAGAACCAGTTCCCGGTCAGTTAAACTGAGAAATTTGTTGTTTCCATCAAGCACTGAAACCTCCAGCACAGATGACTGACACAGATGACTGTTCCTCAGAACATGAGGATGGCCAAAGGTTGCAGAGTTTGATCTCATTCATCTTGATTAGCACATATTGCTGTCAGATCTTGGGAGAAATATACAACACAAAGAGAAAGATGGCATAAATGTTTGATTCTTATAGGTAATTCCTATGTAGGTAGTGATTTTTGTTTTGTTTGTATATACTTGTATTTAGGAAATCCACGTTTAGGAGCGAAGATGGGAATTGCTGGAAGGGTCATTTGCTTCTACTTAGGTGAAAAAGACAGTAGTGACCTAATCAATCCTGACTTATAAACCCTTAAATGTCCACAGCTGAAAGTGAAAACTTGTGTAGACTAAGTCTAAACCTTCTGAAATTCAGTTTGATTTTCCCAACAACCTTCCACAGACTCCTGAAAAGTACTGCAAATATGCAATGTTCAACTGATGCCAGGCTAAGAACTATAGGGTTATAGAATTGAGAAGAAAGCATATAGATCTTCCCTCTAGGGGAAGAGGCATAATCAGCTATTTAGTTTTCAGTACTAAAGAAGATGATTTAGTCAGTAGCAAATGCATATAACAGAAAATGATTGTCACTGAAAAACAAGTTAGATGCCAAAACTTGACAGAGAATAGGGATACCAAACCTTCTTATTTAGAGCCTAAATGAAAATTGAAGCATCTTACCGGACATTTCTAAAATTTTGCTGCTTCTCACCTCATTAAAATTATTTTCAAGATTGTCTTTAATATTTTTTTAGAAATAAATTGATATAAAGTATATGGAAAGTAAAATGAACATAAAATGAACAACAAAAGGACAATTAAAAAAGGCTAAATAACAACTAAACTATAAATATTATCTATGTCATTTTGTGACCTAGGTATTTTTAAGTGAGAGCTCTATTCAAGAGTTTAGTATAATATATCTTCTTAGTATTCTAAAAACACAGAAAAGCTTCAAATTATGGGGATGGTGCCTGCGATAAAGAAGAAAAATACTTTTGACTGCAGTGTGATCGGTTTGTTAATTCGGTGCTTTTCGCCAGACTTCATGTTTTCCTTTTTATCTTTAAAACATTGGGCAGACAGTAACATTTCTAATGGAAATCTCCCTTGGGAGGATATGCTGTTAATGACAATCTGTAGCTGCTCCATGTAAAATTGACACACACTAATGAGCTTGCGCAGAACTGACAAATAATAAAGATTTGTAGCCTGACTGCCCACCCCAAAATAAGTGGATAAAGGAAACATAAAGGAATATAACATTATTAAATGATTTTATTTTATTTTATTTTATTTTATTTTTAATTAAAGATTATTGCTCTAACATTGTCAGGCACCTTTGATCTTCTAGGGTGATTTTCAATATGGGAAAATAAAGATTTTGGTGCATCACTGCCTTCCATATACTTCATGGATGTCAGGAGGCTTTGCATGGTTGAGCTGTGTGACTCTGCCGTCTCTTGGATTAGTTTTGATTCAGTATTCCAGTCAATAGTAAATACGTCTCTTTAATCATACCAGGCATTCTTTACATTGACAAAATTGTGTCTTATGGAAATGGATGAGAATTACAGAAGCAATGTAATTATAAGCCTGCAGATACTGATTTTGAGAGGAATCAGTTCTTTCTATAGAGTTCCGTTGCTTAGATGAATAGGTGATGTGTTTGGTAAGCTCAGCATATTTCTGCAGGAAAAAAATATGTTCTAATAACAAAATTAAGCTTGGGAATGTGCATTATAATGCGGATGTTTCTTTTCCGTACATGATTATAAGCACACGCTCACGCTGTCGTGTTTGACCCTCACTCCGCGCCCCTCTCATTCCTTCCTCCCGCCACCCTCCACGCTTCTGCCTGCGCATTTGGGGGTATTTTTATTCCTTGGGAATTTTTAGGCTGCCCCTGTCCCGCCTCCTGCCGCTGAGGGGAGCGGGGGCGCCGCCCTCCCCGCGCGCCGCGGAGACGCGCGCAACGGTCGCGGCGCGCAACGGTCGGGGCGCGCGCCTCGCCCGCCTTAAAGGAGCCGCTGCGGTTGGGCCGGCCGTTACCGTCCCCGGCGCGGTTCCAAATGGCGGCCCGGCCCGGCCGCCTCTCCCGGGGCTGAAGCTTCTCTTTCCCCCAAGTGAGTGTCAGTGGTGGGACAGTGCCCCCGGATCAGCCGTGCTGCCCAATCTCCCAGTGGGAAAATGGGTAAGTCACGAAGGGCTAGGAGTGCGTGTGGAGTTTTACTGCTGACCTGTGGCTGCCTTTTAGCTGCTTTGCTGAGTGGGTGGGGAGCAGGGCTCTCTGCCTTTGTGAGAAGAGGGAAATTTAATTGGGAAACTCAAAATTCATCTTTTTTTGCCCTTCCCCTTTTGAGGTGATGGAGGCAGAATCAGCATAAGTAGAAATGTACTGTTTCCCTTAATATTTTGAATGATTCATAAGATATGGCTCTGCTCAGTTGGAAGTTTAAAATGTGTAGTGCTAATTATGCATGATTGTAACACTCCTGTACTTCAGCGATCTTAAAGGAAAATCCAGCCAGTTCCAGCATCTTTTCCTTCCAGGAGCTGCTACTTGAGCCCTGTTCATGTGCAGATCTTGCCGAAGTGCCTAGTTAGTTGGAGCTGCTCTATAATTAGGCCAAAAGATGTTTGGAATGGAAAATAGCTGATGAGTAAATGTTTTAGTTCATTGTGAAGCATAAGGAAAATGTCCAAGAGGTGCCTCTGTCTGGCTTTGCATTAGCAATTAAGGTCTTGTCACTGTCTTTTTTTTTTTTTTTTTCTCTCTCCAGACTGTTACTGGAAAAGCATTTGGCCTCCCTTCTGCAAACACTTGAATACATAAGTAGCTTTTTGGAGTAAGGAATATTCTTAAGCCCATTGAGGACTGAGTAAAATTGTGTATTTGTAGGACTGGAAACTATTGACATAGTTTCCAAGGAGGAAAACCTGACTGGGAGAGGAATGATTTCTGTTCAGATGTTATACAAGGTTGTTTTGAATATTCTTATTTTGATATTGCATCCATTAAAGCACATATTTACTTAAAACACCTTTACCACCCTCTTTTGTTCAAGGTGTCATGTAAACCATGCCCAAAGAACTGCTTTCGCATGTTGTATCGGAAGGATATATCTAATGGGGCCTTGCAGAGATCTGGTACTACTGGATATTTTTATTCATGACTTCCAACTAATGAGAACGATTATCAAACCTGAGAGGGATTGCACAAACTTTGAAGGACAATAAATAAAAAATATATAAAGTAATACATAAAATAATATTGGCAAATTGGATAAATAATCAGGGGTGAAAATTGGATGAAAATCAATGGGGACATGTACAAAGCTCTAGACTTAAATAGGACCAAAACCTTTAAAGTATGCAAAGAGCTCATAATGGTTCTGGCAAAGAGAATTCTGCAAAAGAATTTTTAAAAAAAGATTTATTTTAAATCAGAAACAGTATGAGTCAGCAATGTCATACTGTGAAGAAAGCAAACATCACAGGGGGATGTATACACAGGAGCCTCGTATGCGAGACGCATGGAGTCCTGCTTCCCCTCCGCACCGTGCTCACAGGCTGCAGCCACAGCACTGTATCCAGCTTTTGGCACAGCACCTCAAGAAAGTGGAGACGGGCCAAAGGAAAGCAACAAGAATCATCAGGAGCCCAGAAAAGACAACTCGGGGAAAGGCTGAAAGAAGAAGAGTTGTTTAGTCTGCCGAGGAGAAGACTGAGTGAAGACATGCTAACACTTCTCAAATATGTGAAGGACTGCTGTAAAGAGAAGGTTATAGACTGTTACCTAGGGGTCACTGTGCATAATAAAATAAGTTTTAAATTCAGTTGGAGTGTTTAGAAAGGGTTTCTCTGTAAGAATAGAGAAACTCTTAATAGATTGTCTAGGGAAAAATGTGAAGCCTGTGGGGTGGCCTTCAGGAGATGTCTGGTTACTGAGAAAGTTTGAGGTGTGACTCACTATGGCGAAAGCAGATGGGAGCCTGGGGTGGATGTGGCACTTGGCGCAGGCCTCACTTGTCAGCAGGTGCCTTTGCCTGAAAGCAGAGCTGACAGCAGAACTGAGGGCGCTAGAGGAAAAGCGGGATCGCATGAAAGAATGATCAGCGATTTGCACTAACATTTGCACTGCGTGGCAGTGTGGGGGAACTGCGCTTCTAGGTAGTAACCCCAATTTGGTCTTAATTCAGTGCTTTTTCAGCTAACTTCCTTGGGAACCTGTAACTCCTTACAAAAAAACAAAACTTTCCAAGGCTGTGTGGGGATTTTGTACAGCAAGGCTGCAAGAGAGAGAGGCACAATTATATTAATACAGGATTTTGTGATACTGTATGAACTACTCAACCAAAACTGTGTAGACTACAAGACTATGCAGATTGCTTGAGAGAATACGCGGACCCTGGCTTGGTAGGAAGAATTTCATTAATCCACGAGCAATAATCTCTCGGGAAAAGGCTTTTCATTACTCTTCATGACAGGCAGCACGTAAACAGCCTCCAGGCTTCCAGCCCTGCCCTGCGCCAGGCCGCTGATGTGAGCGAACACGAGGGTCTCCCTTGTCGCCCCAGCCCCTCGTCCGCGCGCTCGGGGCCCATGCGAGCCCCGCGGGCCGAGGGCGGCGCGCGACCCGCTTCCCTCACCGCGGCTCCGGCCCGGCCCCGCCCCGCCTGAGGAGGAGGGGCCACACAGGGGGCGCGGCATAGAGAGCGACCACGCCCACGGGGCGGATCGGAAACAGAGGCCACGCCCCCAGCACCGCCTCCCCTCCCCAGACCTCTGACCCCCGCGTTGCTTGGTTACGGCGCGGGGCGTCAATCGGGGGCTCAACCAGCGCCGCTCCGTTGGCGAGCCGGTCTAAACCATTCGCCCACCCGCGGGGGGGACGTAGGGCCTGTCCCCCGTGTGCTCGCGGAGCCGCGTTTGGCTCGTTGCTCCAGCGCCCGCCCTCGAGCTCCCCTCTCCCCTCCGCCCTCCTTGGTTTCGTCTCGCGCGGGCCTTAGCGACGGCGGCAGGAAGATGGCGGCTCCGGCCTGCGCGAGGCCGCCGGCTCTGTGACCGCCGCGTCTCCTCCGGTCCCCCGCCCCGGCCCTCTCCTCGCCGCGGCCGCCATGTCGGACTCGGAGGAGGAGGAGAGTCCGGACCGGCAGCTCAAGCTAGCGCTGCTGGGGGACGGCACCTGCGGCAAGGTCAGTGCCGGCCCCCGGCGGCGCCCCCCCAGCGCCCCCGTTGCGTTCCGAGGCCGCTTCCCCGCCCGCGCCTTGCCCGTGGCGCGGGGCCGCCGAGCCCGCCCCGAGGAGCCACCGCAGCCCCGGCGCTCGGCGGTGGAACCTGGGGAGCGGTTCCGTAGCGCCCGAGGGGAGCCCTGCGCCAGCACACAGGCGCCTGCCGGCTAATCCCGCTTTCCCCGAGTCTCTCGGCGAAGCGCGCGGCTCCCGCCGTGGTTGGCGGGGTAGTCCCCGCTCAGTGCTGGGCTTCCCGCTGGCGCCGCCCCCACCCCCGAGCCCCGGAGCGGGTATCGGTTCCTCTGCCGAAACTGGGGCGGGGGAGGAGGAGAAGAGGGCTGCGGGAAGAGCTGCCCCCTTGGGCCTCTCGTTATCCTCTCAGCCGGGACTCGGAGCTAAGAGCGCGCCGAGATAAGCAACAGGCTCCGCGTTTGTGTGAGCTGCTGTTCCAGGTCTGCAAAGACCTTCCGGGTTAACTGAGTTCTGCTTTGATTTTTTTTTTTCTATGCGTTTTATTAGCCCGTGAGCGCACTTCATACTTGGCTTTTTAAAAGATGCTGGGAAATTTGGGCAAATATGGACCAACTAAGGCAAAGCAGAGACCACTTTGTTATCTAGGGAGATTATCACTGATCTGCACTAGACATGTGTGCTAACAGCTTACCCAGTAGCAGTAATGTAGTCTGAATCCTTTTGTGAAATGCATCTGAGAATGTTATTTTTTATCATATATTCTAGGAATACACATTTTAATATGTCACTAAACTTTGAAAATATGGAGAGACAGAAGGTCCTCTCTGCTTAGATTTTGAAAAAGAAATATTCTTAAAGGTGGTTTAAAAAGCTGCTTGCCATTATCAAAAGTAAACTCTTGGTGAAAGTATGTCCATGGCTTTGTTCTCTTACACAGAACTTTATGTTAAAACAGAAAATTGTTTCTTACTGTAATGATTTTACGTGCAGCCTTAAGTGATGCTGCTTTCATGAGAGTCAGGAGATGGGCAGTTCTGCGGGTCTGTGTGATGGGAGCCTAATGATTGCATGGGATTGACCTCTGGAGTGCCGCTTTCTTGAGTTCCTTTCCCCAGGAGTTTTCCATTCGAAATGAAGAATCCTTTTGCTACTGCTGTTCAGCACCTTGTGGCAAGACCTCGCACCAAATCTGGATTTTCAGGCATTCTTGAGTTTTGACGTGTGTTTGTGCTGATTCCTACTGCTCATGTGGGAGCTGCCATTCACTGGATGTCCCACTGGGTCTAGGAATTCTGTGATTCAAGTGCAGCTAATTTTGCATAAGCAACAGCTATGTTATGGTGGGCTGCTTTTCCTCTTATCCCCCCTAGATGATGCTGTAATAGAGGCTTCTTCCAGCCAGCTTCTTCCACAGCTGCTCTGGCAGTGAACAGTTGTAATACCACATTTGTAGTAAAAGCTGATAAAAGTAGAGAAGTGATTGGGTTTTGGTGTGGGAGGGATAAGAGCACATCTGAAGACCTTCTGATTCAAGTACCTTAGAAGACAAAATCACTGCAGTTTCCCTCTTTTGTTGGCCTTGTTCTGCTTGCTTGTTGGAACATGTCTGTCCATATGTTTTCAACTCTAGCCCCTCTCACATCTGTTTCACACCTAGTCTTTACATGCTTACATACCTGGCCTGTCATTTACTGTTGAAGATGCTCTTTTCCTCTGGAATTGCTGGACAGGAGGAGTGTAGGGTATAGTGGGAGATACCTCTGAAATACTATGTCTTATGTGCTCAATGTGAAATTTCCACAGTTGTCATAGTTCTATAGCTTTTTTTTTTTTTTTTTTTTTTTTTTTTTTTTTTTTTTTTTTTTTTTTTTTTTTTTTTTTTAAATAACCTCCCTCTTGGCTATCAAGAGCTGTCTGGTCTCCAGTTCTCCAGAAAAGTGATGTCTTTTTGTCAGGATACTGAAGATGATAACTTGCATTTATTTTCATCATCCAGTGTCACACATTGTTTAGAAGCAACATGATTCAGGTCCTGTGAAACTGTTGGTAGAAGTTTAAAAACAAATGTCCTCAGCTTGAGCTGACAGCAAATGTTTATGTTTCCACTGGCTGGTAATTACTGTGTTCACAAGGCAAGGAGGGATGTTGTACTTAGATTCATTTGTTCTCTGGTGGCTCAATGAATAATTGGATACTTGGAGTTTCAAGGGAAAGAATAAGCACTGCTAGAGTAAAGTCTAAGGAGAGGAGAGTTGACAGGAAAACAAGCATGAGAGAAGCATGGGGCAGAGGCTGCAAGAGCTTTACAGTAAAATGGAGTCATGAAATAAGCTGTTGAAAAGAAAAATTAAGGAAGGTGAGCTATATAAGCAAGAAAACAATACTAAAAAGCTTTTAAATAGTCAAAAACTTGGAAAACATTCTGAAAAGAAATTGAAACTAGAGAGGCAAACAGTGTGAGACAAAAATAAGCAGCTGTCATTACTAGTATTTTTTTTCCCTGAATATTGATTACCAAAAGGAACATAGATGCATAAAGCTGCTGTGTATATATTGGTCTTAAATGGTCTTTCTTGCCCCACTTGTCCTGAACCAAATTATGTTTTTCATTACAATAAATCAACACTGGAATGGCAAAAAAAAAGAGTAATAATTCATGTATTTCTGCTCTTGCTCTGCAGTGGTTGTCTTATTATTAAAGTATATGGCGAGGTTGATTTGAATTGGAGCTGTTCTGATCCACTGCTGTTGTGTGCGTGGGGAGGACCACCACCACCACAAGACTCGGGGCCTCTGAAACTAAATCTTGGAGCTATTCACAGCAAAGGCGATCCTGAAAACCAGACATGGGGAAGGAGAAGAGCAGTTGCAGATCAGTCTTCCAGCCGTTCATTGCAGCTGGAAGGCTGGAAGCCCTCACCTCTGCCTTCTCCTCCTGCCATCGGATGTTGAAAACAATACACACAGTGCCCAACCTGATGCGGGTAGCCGAGTGGTGCCACTTCCTTTTGGATTTTTGAGGACACCAGTTTTCTTAAACAGTCTGTTAATCCTGGCTTTTGGTCTCAAAATCTTTAAAAATGTTAACTAATTGTTGCCATTGTATTAGATGTGTAAATGGGAAACTTTCTCCTGTGTCCTATGCAGATTGGCCTATATGAATATTTCTTCATGGGTTAGTGTCTAGTTTCATAATTTCAGTCTTTGTAACTACGTCTGTTACGGTAAATAGAGGTAGAATAGGAGGACGTTAGCTTCATAGGATGGAACAAGTTCATTTGCTTTTGAAATATCACTTTTTTTTATCAGATAGCTGTATAGTTTTTCCTTCCCCTCTCCCCCTGCATGACAAAACTAGACTATTCTCAGTGAGAAGTCCTCTATGTTGAGCAGTTTTCCTTTTTGAATAGTAGCTACTGCATTTCCTTCATTTAGGTAGTGTTTCTTTTTGTTTAAGTTATTTGCTAGTAGAGGGCTTGTGATTGAGGGGTCAATGTTGCTGTGCTTAGAGAATGGCCTTGGCCTTTTAGAAGGGACAGGACAGATGCCTGTTGCCTTTAGGAAATTGGTAGTGAATTCTCAACAGATTTGTGAAGCTGGTACATGAATGGAAACTTGTGGTTCCAGGACTTATGCCCTTTATGTGTGTTGACTTTTAGCTTTAGTTTCTCATTGCTGTAAGTATTATATTATGCTTTGGCATCCCTTTCTGAAATTTTCCTTCTGTCGTTCTTTGAGTAAAATCCTATCTTTGGCAGCCTTTTCTCTATGAGTTCCCCCATTATCCTATGCATAAAAAGTGACAGAGCTGTCTGTCATTTCTTGTACTTTGAAATGTGCCTGTTACTACTTTATAAATATTTTTGCTTTCTTTTTTATTTACTTATGTAGTCATTTAAGAATAGCTTGTCAGCAACGTTTATACAGTGAGTTGATGACATTGAAAAATTTAAGCAAGAAATTCTTTCTTGCCTCACCCTTAAGGTTTAATTGTATCTCTGTTTATCTACAAAATAACTGCCCAGATATCCCTTTGTAGTTATAAGTGTTTTGTATATATTCTACTGTTGTCTTGATTGCTGTTCATTAGTACCCAATGAACTCCCACCTCCCAGCCCTAAAAATAAGGTGATTGCAAGACCAAGATTCAAAAATATATTGCTACATTGGAAGAACATATAAGCATTTGCTTTAAAGATTTTAAAAACAAATGTCTGAATCTATCAAATTAGGTCTAATGAAAGGTCTGCTATGACAGTTGGTACCTGACTGGCTTAGTAGACCTGTCAAGGAATAAAGCCTTGTTTAGATTATCTGATTGCTAGATTAATGGCTGAAAACTTTATGATTTGAGAATGATCTTTTTAAAAATAACCACTGATCACTTATTTTTAAAGCCATAGTTGCATTAAACCGTTACTTTTATTTTTATGTACATTTTACATAGGTCCTACCCATAATAGCTTTTCAAGCTATCTTGCTTTGCAGAATATTTTGAGAAGCGCTGTAGAGAACAATTTCAGGACTGAAGGGAGAATTTGTATTGTAAAAGCACCTGTATATGCACTGGGGTAACTTCTCCATTTCCTGTTGTGGAGGAGTTTGAGCTGTTGCTCTTAATGCTTTGTGGATAAATGGCTTGTTCTGTGAATAAATAGAGGGCTGCAGTCTGGTAATCCAACACCTTTCATAAGCACTAGCATTCACTAGAAAAAAAAAATAAAAAAGAGTTAGTCAATGATTTTCTGCTATAAATTCCTTTGCATTCAAGAGTGCACCAGAGAAAACTATTTAAGAGAACTTTGCCACGCTGTTGATCACTTGTTGCTCTTATTGGTTGGCTGTTAATTGAATGTATGTTGCTTTTACTAACACCCTTAGAAACCTTTGGGGAATATTGAGTGTCACAGAGTGATAAAGCTAATATTTATTGAGTCCTTAAAACAAGAAGGGAGTGGTTGCTTATTTAATGGGGATCTAATTTAACGTGCTGGAGCATATAGAATACTATGTTGCAGTCAGATGGTATGCTCTGCATGCTAGTTACCTTAATGAAAAGGAAAACTGCAAGGAAAAGATTATAAAATGTATTTCTGTAATGTTCTTATTTTTATCTACATCATTTAGGGTCAGGACGGTTTTAAATTAATGTCTTTATCATCCTGGAGTTCTAACTATTGAGATTAAAAAGTCAGTGATACTGAGTTTCTAGTATTACAGGCCAAATTTGTATTGAATTTTGTTTTGCATGTCATTAGTAGTATAGTCACGTAGCTCTTCTTAAGACTCATTCTGTGTGGTTCTCAGCCTTTCCACAGTGATAAAAATATATAAGCAAACTAGTTTATTAAATACCGCTATTTCTAGTTTACATACTTTTTATTTATTTATTTTTAATCCTTCTAAGATTTGAGTTCAATGAACTAAATAAAAATGTTGCCATAGTCTTTAAATGATTTATTTTGAATTACTTCCTAAACTTACCTTCTCATCTCAAAATACCTGTTATTATATGACAGCAACAGGAACACAAATGTAATGCAAGCAAGAAAACAGTAAATCTTGTATTATTTGCTTCACAGGTAATTTTATGTTTGAATAAATGTTTGCCTGTTCATGTTAGAGCTTTAATGCTGGAGCTCTGGTGGTCATGTTTTCATGCAGAAAAGGAGTAAGTTGCATTTTTATTCTATGTACTTTCTTGACATGTTCACTAGCATAATTTAGGTCTTTGTTATAGCAGTTCTGTTAATAGAACCTGCCTGTTCTCACTTTACGGAACTGCTGACATTATTTTACTATAACATTTTTAACCTAATGTGCCCTAACAGCATTTCCTAATAACTGCTGATGTGACTTATCTCTTTAGGTCTTGATTAACTGATTAACTGAAAGTTTATGGAAAAACTCCTTCTTTTTTTTTTTTTTTTTTTTTTTTTTTTTTTTTTTTTT
>VZSV01000009.1:7146661-7195083 GCA_013398735.1 Nothocercus julius | reverse complement strand
TATTTTATTTTATTTTATTTTATTTTATTTTATTTTATTTTATTTTATTTTATTTTATTTTATTTATTTTTTTGCTACAAAGTAAGTTTGACTTGTATTCAACTATGGTCTACTCTAACTCCTTGATCCTTTACTATAGAATCTGCTACAAAGCCAGGTGTTTCCTAGCCTTGTGCAGTTGATTATTGCCTTCTTTGAACTTGTCCTGGTACTTATTGAATTGCATCCTATTATTTTTAGATTGTTTCTTCCATTTGGCAAGATCATCTTATAATCTCAGCAATCCTCAAATACTCTTGCAGTCTTTACCAATTTGTCCTCATCTGTGAAATTAATCGGATAAGCATGTGCTTTGTTTCGTGATCTGAGGCAGTCATGAGCCTATCAAATATACCAGACCAGCCTCTGAAAAACTCCATTTGAAAAATCTTCTCAGTTGACACTGAGCTATTGAATTGGCTACTTTTGCTTCTGTCATATTGTTTCTCTAGAATATTCATGAAAACCCAGTGTTGGGTCTGTATGTAGTTCTAGGGATATTTTTCTTTTAGATGTGAGCTCCATGAGAACAACAAAAGGCAGTTCTGACTGTATTCCTCAATGACAGGATATTTAGCTTCTTATGGTATAGCTAAATGCAGTATGATATAAATGGGAGGGAGTTGGCTGTTCACTTCCCAAAGGCGACCAGAGAAGCAACAGTCAGGCAATCTGAAAAATGATTCAGTCATGCTTTTATACTTTTTTTCCCCCCCTTCAAAACGAGAGCTAAAAATTACAGACTACAAACAAAACTAGCTAAAATAGAGACCCTTCTCTATAATAGTGTGAAATTCGTTTTGGAATTTTTAACAATGTATATGCAGTTTGGAATATTTATCATATACCCAATTGTGCTCTTTTGTGAATTGCCATTTTTCTCTCCCTTTATGATTCCCTTAGAATCTGATTTTGATATACTACAGTATTTCTCTATTCCATGTAAAATATGTTTACTACAGAAGCTTATACTTACTTGTTTAATTATTCCTCAAAAGGAAAAGTGTCATTGTTTGTAAAGACCTGTTTTATAATAATAATAATGTAATCATTTTACCATTTAACAATATTCTATAACCTGTCATATTTTAAATACATCTTTCCTTCAGGGTATTCTTTTGGTTTATGATATTACAAACTGCCAGAGCTTTGAAAATTTAGAAGACTGGTATAATGCGGTAAAAAAAGCGAATGAGGAATCGGAAGCACAGCCTCTTGTGGCCTTGGTTGGAAATAAAAGTAAGCTATTCATTTTTAAACGTTCATCGTATTACTGTGTGCATTTAAAGAAATGTGACAAGGTATATATCTTTATCAAAGGAAATTCATTTCTATATTTGTGTCTTGTGTATTTATGATGGCCCTGTTTAGATGACATATTTGGGTGCACCTAAGGGTTCTGGTTCCTGGGCAGCCAGGTTGAGGTACTTGCTGGAGCCTGTTTGGTTTGGGACACAGCATCTCTGCCTCTGTTTTCTTTACTTGGAGAAGAGCACACAGGAATGGAGATTTTTTTTTCATGCCAGCAATTTTGCAAATAATTAAAACCTGTTAAATAATTGGTATCTATTATCTGGTATTTGATATAGGTGTAATATTTTGAGCTTTTTTTTTTTTATTTATTTTGTTAATGAGGGTAACTTTACCAGTAAGGTTACTTGTTCTGTGTTCTTGTATTGCTTCTCTCACAATGTCTACGTCACTGAAAAATGAGAAGACCTTATCCGGATAGGTAGTATTGTTCAAAAGCATTTAAAAATAATATAGAGACAATGTTTTAATTCATAATGGTTAACTGTAGTGTTACTACTGCAGTGTTACAATTTTTTTTTTTTATGGTATTAATTATGAAAGACTACTTTTTTTTTTTTTTTTTCCGGGAAGAAAACAGAGAAGCTCTTAGAGTTACAATATATAAAAAGCACTTCTGAAAGTATAACATAGACTGTGTTGTACTGTAGCACACCAGAGCCAATAATATGGATTCTGTTGAAATTCAAATGAAAAATATTTTTCACTGATTTATATTTTACCCCAAAATTGGACTTCCTAACTGGAGTTCTGCAAATCTTGCAAAGTATTTACAGTTGGGTACACATAAGTAATTTCTTTTGCTGGAATGACACCATATAGGCAGAAAAAACAGATTACTGTTTTCCGTTTGCAGTTAAAAGAATGTTTTATCTCTTTCTTTTTTTTTTCTTTACCTTAAGTGTGTGTTTGTTTCTTTTTCCTCATATACATAGTTCATAAAAGTACATTTCTTCATTAGCATCTGCAAGCAGAATATGGATGAATTTCCAGATATAAGACAGATGTATGGAAAAAGCTTTCCTTTCATGAAAACAGCATCTGAAGGAAAAATTTACTTGCTGCCTGCTTTTCCTTCAGAAAGTGTGTGTGAGGAAGAAAAGCAAACTATTTCTTTTGTGTCATCCTAAGGACCTTTGCTGCTGTTGCACACATCATGAACTGCTTGGTGTCCCGCAAAAGAAGGCTTGTGGGGAACGTTGCTTACACTGGTCACTTTTTTGGTTTATTTTTATTTCAGCATGCTAAATATTTAAGCTTTTAGAGAATCATTGCTTTCCAGAACTTCACAGCAGGAGAAGAACATCTCAGGGGGCTTCCATCTCAATGCTTTAATGGCCTGTGAGAGGTGGCTATAGTCAGGCTCCTATTGTTATGTAAATAGAAACCAAGGTAAGTGCTTAGAGAGAAGCATTGTGTTGATTCCTGCCTATTATGAAAGGTTAGAGCTACCACTGCTAACAATTTTTTTTGAAATGGGATGATGTGTTCAGGATAAGTCAACTTCTTTAGTCACTAAGCGGTAAGGCACTTGTGCGGAATGCAAAAGCAAGAGGTTTCAAGGGACAAAAAGCTGTTTCATAAACTTGTTTGACCTCATGCATGATTTAGGGCAGATACTTTCAGTCAGTTTTGGTCGTCTGAGACCTGTACTTGGTTTTTGTGTTATAGCATGTCTCTTAGAAAAATATCCAAAAATATCCAAATATATTCATGGAGAGATTAGAAACTTTTGTATCCACTGTCAGGTCACTCTTTCTTTCTGATAAGTGTTCTTTTATTTATTTAATTTTATTGTTTTTAAGACAAGAATGCTGTTGTTTTCACTCATCATACTTCATTACTTTGGACTATTGTGCCTGTATTTAGGTATTTGCTTAAGAATTTATAAGCTTACCTGTAACCATCCACTTCTGAAACTTGGCCTAAATTTAGTTCAGCACTTTTAAGTCTACTTAGCTTGGGGTTAGGCTCCTGTTTGTCAGATATTTTCACTTATTAGTATAACCAGAAAGAGCCTTTTTTTTGTTGTTGTTTTGTTTGGGGTATTTGTTACAGTGTTTTAGAAATAGGAACAAAGTTATAGTTTAAAAAAAAAAAAAAGGTTTAAAAAAAAAAGAGAAATATGTGTTTCTTCATATTTAAATATGGAGGACTTTACAGATGAATTACATCAGATCTAAATAATTTCTTCAGGTAATTCTGTCATCGAAAACGTAGATTGTGTCAAGGATAACAGTAAACGTTATGTACTAGGTGTTAATTTTGCTATAAAAATGCATGCTTTTTACTGTATTATTCCATCAGTTTATAATCATTGCAGCTGTTATGTTTGTCAAATTTGGAGGAAGTTCTGCAGTATTCTACCAAACTTGAAGAAATTGTGCTGTTTAGTTGGGTTTTAAATGAATCAGCACTAATTTTGTCTCCTGCATTTTATTTTGCGTCGCAGCAGATTAGAAGTGTGAACGCAGCAAACCTCCTATGTGTCTGCTGAAAGGGGGATGTGGAGCTGCTGGAGAGAGTCCAGCGCAGGGCTATGAGGATGATCCGGGGCCTGGAACATCTGCCCTGTGAGGAAAGGCTGAGAGAGCTGGGCCTGTTCAGCCTGGAGAAGAGAAGGCTGAGAGGAGACCTGATCAGTGTCTGTCAGTACCTCAAGGGAGGCAGTGAGGAGGATGGGGCGGCCTCTTCTCAGTGGTGGCCACTGATAGGACTAGAGGAAACGGCCACAAACTGAAACACCAAAAGTTCCACAGGAACTTTAGGAAAAATTTCTTGCCCGTGAGGGTGCCAGAGCCCTGGCACAGGCTGCCCAGGGAGGTTGTGGAGTCTCCTTCTCTGGAGACCTTCCAAACCCGCTTGGACGCAGCCCTGAGCCACCTGCTCTAGGTGACCCTGCGTGTGCAGGGGGGTTGGACTAGATGATCTCTAGAGGTCCCTTCCAACCTTAAGCATTCTATGATTCTATGATTAAAATGTCCTGTTGTGATTGTAACGTTAAAATTTAGTGATCAAATGAAGCCGCGTATTTAAGGAAATTCCTACATACAAAGCTATTTATTTACTTATTTGCTTCTGGAATACGTAAAAGGAGGGACTAAATTGTTAAAAACAATTGAAAAAACACAGGAGCTTTAGAGATGCATTCTCCTTTGCGAAAGGAATATTGTAAGATGGCTATTTGTCCTCCTTCACGCTAAGTTTTATTTTTTACTCTTTCTTACTTCTTTAGTTCCTTATGTCTTTCTCTACAGCTTGACTAACTGATCCAATCAGTAGGAGAATGGTTCGAGTCAAGATTTTGCCCAGACCTGCGTCCTGCACTTGTCCTGTTCTCTGTTAAATCACTCGCTTTCCATAGTGGTGTGTGTGTGTGCACTCTTTCAGTAAACAACGTATAAAATCATAGAACTTAATTCAGAATGTGTCTTTTTTATTAATCATAAGTCATGAGATTAAATCCTAAAATTTAGTGTCAAATCTTAAATCTAAATTTCCTCATAACTTTTCTGTAGCTTGCTTTTGGGTATTTTAATCTTATTTAATACAAAGTATATTTGAAATATGCTTATTTATATGTTGCTGTATGCTGCTTAAGTTGTACCAGAAATAATGGTCTCAGCTTTGTTGTCAGCAATGAAAAATGCTTTAGAGTTTGTGTAGTAAACTAGAACTTTTATAGATATTGTACTGTTGAATACTTTGATATATGATATTGCATAGTATAAAGTAAAATCTAATTATCAAAAGAACGAAGTATATTTTATGCATTTAGGAACTTTGCTTAAACTTTTGGTATTGATTTGAATTTCTGTAATTCACAATAGGTTGTGTGGTCATCTGTGTGAATTAGAGAGGTTTTTACTGTGTTTTATGGCTGATGTGTTTCATTCCTGTCTGCCTGGGCTAGTTCTTTGTATATTTTCCTCTGCACTATCTATAACCAGACTCCTCAAGTGTCCTACCAACATTTTCAGCGGATATACTGTAAACAAAAATTAACCCAGGTTGCATGGGAGCTGCACTCTTTTTGATTTATAGCTACTTAGATGGTCTCAGGGCGGCGGTTATCTGTAACTTATATAGGGGGTAGGAATTATCAGGTACCAGTGTATAGTGGATGGATGAATGATTTCTGTTCTTAGAGATATTAACCAGATCCACTCCTCAATAAAGACTAATAACTCAGATTTTTAAACAGACCTCGTGACAGATGAGGGCACAGAGGAGAGTGCAACAACACTAATTAAGAATGTTCACTGTTTGTTCGTCTTAGCCGTGATTAATTGATCTTGGAGTGCTATCTCCCAACAGGAAGTGATGCGCTGTTATATTGTGGAGTTTAAAGGTTACATTTTAGCGTACCCTTTAACTTGCATTTACATACAATGCTAAATCTTTTTAGCTATCTTATCTGACCGCAGGGAGAAACATTTTCCAGCCCACAAATGAATGAATGTTTAGTGTACTGTGTACTAATGTGAATCTGGCCTTTAACAGGACCTATCCAGGCTGCTTTTGGATGTGTTACTGTCCTAGCTGTTGTACAGGAATGCTTCCTCAGTAATCCTCTGCTCAAGACACTGGTTGATTAAAGGTCAGGACTACACACACGTTCACTCGCTTGTCCCTCTTGCCCTCCCAGCTGTTTTCTGTTCTCGTTTCCTAAGCTCTTACACTTGTGGGGACCTTCATCTGTAATTAGAACAAGTGCAGAGCAGCTCATGCAAAGACTCGGTTCCTCTGAGTGTTTTGTCTGATTAAACCATAGATCTTGTGTGCTGGACAGCAGGACTGGTCACCTGAGTCTCCACATGCTTCTGGGCCCGGGAGGTAAACTGCTTATATGTAGAGACTCCCTTAAAAAGAAAACCTTGTCCTGTGCTACGGTCAATTTACCTACTCATTTGAATAAATGTAAAATGTTACGCTGTTTGAAAATATGTATAGAATGTTTGCCTTAATAAGCTTGCAGGATTAATAGAAAAGGTAGTCCTATGTATTTTGTTTCTTCTGTCAAATCAGAAGTTCTGTCAGCTAAGGTCTATTTACTATTTTTTAGAAGAAATTTAATTAATGAAATAAAAGATCATCTTCACTGTCATTTTCTATTTCTAGGAATAATATATTTGCAACTCAGTGTCTGAATTACTATTTTATTACTTTATAATTACTGTATTTTATTTAGTATTAATTTATATAGTATTAGTTCTATAATTAATATATTACTATATACTGTATATTACTCTAGGGATGAGAGCAGTTTAAAATCATGCATATTTTTGAGTCATAAAATTGTGTTGCTTGTCTGAAAAAAAAAAATCTGTCCTGTAAGACTTTGTTCCCAAGTCATGCTAAGCATACTGTTAGTAGTGGAAGCAAAGACATTGCTGGCTACCAGCACTGCCAAGCTCTATTGCTCTATCTAATTATCTCAGTGGAATTGCTGTTTGGGCAAATCTGCCACAGTGGTGATGCATGCTGCACAGAGGTAAGGGGAACAGAGCCACACGTGGGGGTATGTGTGGATGACTTTTTGCAGTGTTCTTATATTTACATAAGAATATTCCACTGGCTGGGAAGGGAGAACACCTGAGAGAGTATAGCACATATCTACTGTGTTCTGCCTCAAATCTCTGTGTTGTCTGCTGTATATAAAATGTAAATGTATATATTTGATCTGCTTGCAAATTAACCCAAGTTTTACCCACAGTCGTCTTTTAGAACCTTTCATAAAGGGATCTCTGAGGTGGGGTGTCAGTGGAGACAGCAGCTGCTAAATCAGCAGGTTAGAAGCAGATCCTAATGATCTGAAAGTAGCACCTTATGATCATTACAACTTTTTTGAACCTTGTTTGCATTTAGATACATCTCTGATATTCATCATGAATTGAATTAGCTAGTTGTCTGCTATTTGACCTTCATTCTGCTGCTGTATAGAATTCAGCTGCAGTGTGTGCAGTTGATTAACTATTCAGTGAGACTGAATAGTTTTTTAAATGTATATGAGATACAAATTGATTGTTATACCAGTTGTCAGTCTCAGTCTGAGTTTGAGATTTGTACAGCTGAAGAGAACCCCAATGTAAACAGGTGTAATTCCATTGAAGCAAATGAATTTCCATTCATTTGAACCTATTAGGAGTAATATTGTGTAAAGTTTGCTGAATGTAACATATCCTAATTCTAGTCGTATGCTACTTTAACAAGAAAATGAGATTTTTATATTTGTGCATTTAAGTCTTGCCTGCACAGAACTAGCAGGATATTGTTACTGGAACTCAAATGCCGGTAAATAATATATGCACATTCAGTAACAGTTATGCTTAAATTCAGAGAAATCTGTAAAGATGTCATTGAAAAATGGAAATAGAAGTAAACGGTTTAAATACAAAGGTTAGAACAGTATATGTATCCTATTTTTATAATAATACACAAACGAAATGCTGAGAGATCTCTTACTGTTTCCATGGATTTAGTCCGTAGTTTACTTAGCAATGTAGACATATGTCTAATAAAAAAAGATGCTGCATAAACCATAGTTCAGGCTGAATGTGCTTCTGTTTTTGGTTTAGGTAGAAATGTTTTTTCTGGCTGCGTCCTTCATACTTAGGTCTTCTTACAACAAATGGAAAGCCCTTAATTGTACCTAGGGGAATAGTTAATCTATGGTGGACATATGGTGGACAAAAGCTGAGTCTAGTAAATGAAAAAAATTATAAACAGAAAATGTGTGAATGTCTGCGCAGTCTGAGAGTCATGGGAGATAGTGTGCTGTTGGAGTGTAGCTTATTTTAATTTGCTGTTCTTTTCTGTTAGTATAGTAATGGAATAGTTAGTGCAGCATAAAAATAGATATTAAAAAATCTAGGCAATCTTTATATCTATTGTATTGAAAAAAAAATCCTTCTTTTTAAGACATGACATTCTTTTTCTTTGCAAAGTGTCTCACCCCCATCTTTGCCACAGGATATAAATACAGTTTGATTTTACTAGTGGAGTGAAGCACTCTGAAATTTTTAAAAGTTAGAACATTTGATTGGGGGCAGTTAATCAGTGTTAACCCTGAACAGCTCTTGGGCTTTATGGATTCAAGCATTATATGTGGTTGCACTGCTCCAGCAAAAGGTTAAGTATTAATGGAAAATGTTCACAGCTCTTTTACTCAAAGAAAACATGTTACTTGTAAGTTTTCTTTTGATTTCACTTTTACAGTTACATTGAATGTCTTCATTCATTTAGCCATCCATAAAGCAAATATTGTTGCACATGCAGTGGATAATAAGTCTTTTTAGGACTACTTGTGTGGTATGTCACAGATCATTAACTGCAAGTAACCACCTGACTTGAGGGAAGTCTGGAAGCATCATTACAGTGAAATAAGCTTTTATTTCTGTATCACTGCAGCACATTGATTTGTAGGAATGTCTCCATTAGCTACTGTGAAAATATATTCTCATATATTATTATTGAAGGAAGTTGATGATAGAGGATAACCAATGTTCAAGAGTGAATAGAGCATTAGTATTAGGCTTTTAAACAAAGTGGAAAGAGACAAGTGCTATTGTAGCATTTTTTATTTAAGAGCTGGATAAGGCAGTAAACTGACTTTATTTTTGTAACTTCACAATTTGAGTCAGAATAATATGTAGTAACAATTATACAGTATTTATGCATGCAAAATAATTTAATATGTATATATCTCAAATGAATTATGTTTGCTACTGCATTTACTATGGACAGAAAATATTAGAGAAGTTCATTCCTGATCAGCAGGGAAAATTTAAGCTTTTTCCATTTAGAGAAGGGAGATGTGCATCTCCATTCCATTAAACCAAAAAAAGTAAGAACTTTATTTGAAATTACTGGTAGTTATTTAATCTGAGTTTAGAAGATGAAGGATAACTTAATTAGTATAGAGGACAAGTATAAGGGAGAATGACTGTTAATATGATTAAAAGCAATTTGCAGTGTGGAAAAAAATGCTGATATGTTGTCCTGAAAGTATTTTAGAAAACTTTTAGAGAAGTACTTGACAAGAAGTTAAAATAATATTGTAGAATTTTCCAGGTGTGTTACCATTTAGCAACATGATTTGGCATCAGATCCTTTAAGAGCAAAAGAGAATAGAAGACCAATAGGTAAGCAGAGTGTTCAAATCAGCCTTTTAGTTGTATAGTTCATGCAGATCCAAAAATGAAGAGTTATGGAGAATGTATTGCATTAGATATATTTTAAAATTGTACGATTGTACCAACATAACTTTGTTTAGTCCCTCAGAGATTTGCAAGAAAAAGGAAGATAATGGTACTAATTCAGGCTTGCTCATAGTTATAGCTCTATGTACTTGATACAATAAGAAGAAATTTTCTGAACCAATGATGCCTCTTTCAGTATGTGGACAGGTAGACTCTGCTAAATGTGTTTTTTGACTGTTCTTTAGCATATTTTAACATTCATGATTTTGGCACCTCTGGTAATAAATTCTACATTGTTCCAGAATATAAGGTAGTATTTCTTAATGAACTTCTACATGAGTTGCTCTTTCTTTCTACTCTCTACTTTGATTTATTTTATAAGTCAATCGTTTAGGGGGAAAAAAAAAATTGACAACAGATATTTTCTGTGCAATTATTCTTCCAAGCAGTGGGCCTATGAAAGTGTTACAATAGTAAGTGATGCTGGTAATGGTACTCTGCCATTATCATACTTCTCTAATCTTAATAGCTCCCCAAGATAAGTAAGTTAGTTTAAAAAAGGCAAACAGTCTTGTTGGTTATTAACACTCTCTTTGTTCTTTCAGCCTTCGTGATATGGAGAAAAATCTCAAAATATGCTTGTTGTCCTTAAAGGAGGGAGTTAAATTTTGCTAGTGCCAGGGAGATTGTTAAAAAATCAATTCAGGTTTGCTGAAGTGTGTTGATTGCAGAAATGGAATACAGTATTGAGTAAATTTACCCAGTAATGAGTAAATAAGAAATTAATCTGTTTATTTCAAATTAGGTCTTCGAACAGATGAGAGCTTTCTGTACCTGGTATAGACTTTCTGTATCAGAAGAACTTTGAGTTCCCTGATAGAATTTTTATGTTATATTTTTGCATTTTTAACTGAAATTTTATACAGTAAGAGTACTTTAAATGTTTTGTCTCCTTTGTTTGATTACATGACTTAGAGTGTTTAGTTAATATGACAGGGGAATTGTAAATAGGTAGTAGGTAATTAACTCTTGCTGAACACTTTGAGAGTGTTTAATTTCATTCCATCCATTCCTCCCTTTGCACTCTGCTCTGAACAAAAGGAGAAACCATCCTATGTCATCTGGTATTTTTAACACTTACTGTAAAATGAGCCCTTTGACCGCACTCTTGCTGCACTCTGCTAATTAAGTGCTTTGAATCACTGACTTTAACCAAAATTTCTCTTGATTATGTAGATGTACCATTAGAGCAAGTCTGGTAACTTCATATGAGCTCCTCAAAGGTTGCTCTGATGTTTTCATGACTTGTGTCTAGATTAGAATGTTCTTCTGGATTAATTGGTGGTCTTTCTGCTTTAGCCTTGCAGAAGGAAGAAAGCAGGTGTGTAGGTCGTCCTGGTCAGGCTGCTTAGTAGAACCATGTCTAAAATATCTGTGTGTTCTCCTGCCTGCCTTGAGAAATATTTTCATTTGGAGATGCCACTGCCCTGCCCGATGGGAACTGGAGTTTTGGTGCTTCTGTTCCCATTCTAAAGGTTGCCCTCCTTCCCCACACCTGTTTTCTCAGGAATGACAGGGCTTTGTAAAAGGAAGACATCATGGGCATGGGCTGATGGGCAAATCCAAAGTTAAGAGAAAATAGATACACGAGACTAATAAGAAAACCTTTGCAGTAGGTACCACAGTGGTGTTTCTGAAAAAAATACACTCTTTTAACACTCAGTTTTTTTTCTTTTTTTTTTTTTTTTTGGGGGGGGGATTTAAATTTCAATGAGGAAAAAAAAAAAGTCTTCTGAGCAGAAAGAGCCTTTTTCAGTTACAGGAGAAACCGCAGTGATTCTGACTGGTTATTCTGGACTAGTCCAGCTGTGCACTGTGTTTCTGTGTTAGTCACTGGACTAAGCCATTAGGGAGTCTGCGAAGTTTATGGTTTGCTCCATTATTCAGTTTGAGGATGACTTTGTGGTAGTTTGTACTTGCAGACAACCGTAAGGGGAGAAAAGCAGCCTTTCCCAGTTACACTGCAAGTTTGTAAGGTTAAAAATGTTTTTGTATTGTTGTTTTTTTCAGAGCGTTACTCAGTAAATAGCCATGGTGCTGTAATGATTTCCTATAAGGCACTGTATAGTGAATTGTAAAATATGTATAATGTTGAAATGTTCTGTATTTTTTGTAGAAGTTATTCATTATGTTCTTTACTCTGCTAGTTCTTATTTTGCTGCAGTAAGCATAACTTACTGCAGCTCTACTGGTATCTATCTAATTGCTGAGGCTATCTGATCTTGTGAGATCTGAACTTAAAGATTCTTTTAGAAACGAAGGTGTTTTTATTTCTGAAGTTTTATTTTCTTTTTTTAGAGAAAACAGTGGAAGGAAGCAATGAAATGGAAGGGTAAAGAATAGACTTTGTAAAGAGACCTCTGTATTGCCAGATAATACATTTTCTAATTACTATTTTTTGTGCTGTTCTTTTAAAGTCAATATATTAAGAAGTCCTCCTTTTATCCCATAACTGTTGCAGTTTTATTTTGGGAAAGTTTTTAGAAAAATGAATAGTTACTGATGCAGTTGTGTATTTAAATGGTTGATCAGTAGGGCAATAATGCTGGTTTCTGAGCACAGCCAGTACTTTTTCCAGCTGCTTTATAGTGATATCTTGAAGCTTAAAATGTAATCTATATGGGTAAGCCACAAAAGCCACTATATATTAAAGCAGACTCTGATAGTAAATCACAATTGAACAGCTGGCAACACTACTAAAGTCATAAACTTATTTATTAAAAAAACTAAACAGAAGAATTATATTAAAAAGAGAGGAGTGTGTTCTACAGACCAGTGGATAAAGCTTAAAACCTGGAAAGTGCTGTAGATTAAGGGCCCAATTTATGAACATCTGTTCTGGCAGTTTCTGTGAGATTCTCGTGTTCTTTATAATAAAAGTGTGAAACATGTTTTCCCCCCATGCTAATCATGCTTTTCTGCAGTTCATAAAACTTGCATTGAGCCTTATGCAACTAGGCCTGCCTGCTTTACACACTTGCAGGAGTAATTTACTATTCATGAAAGAGTAAGTGCTACAGCAACATTGCAATCACATGCTCTGTGGTTATCCTGACTTGTTCCAAGCAGTCTTACTGGCTTCAAAAGCAGTGAATGAACACTGTAATTTCTTTCATGTATCTAAACTTAAAGCATGGCAACAAAATAATGATGGATGCAAGTCACTGGAAAGCAAAAATAGAGAGAAAAATGTCTTGTTCATAAGCATAAAATTCTCTATAAATGAAACTTGCGAATCAGCTGTTTTTGCTCTAATGTATTTCCTATCTTCGGGCAATTGTGTTACTTAGTGATTTGTGCCTTGAAGTTTTTAGACATATCGACAGATACCTGTGGGTATTGTTTAGGATATTCTTGATTCTCCTTGAAGAGAGAACTAAGAAATAATACATTCAAAAATGAATTTCCTTTAACATCAGTACTGTTCTGTCTTTAACACCACTGTAACCAGAGGTCCCTTCAGAGCTTTCAGCCCCCAAGCCTTATTTTATCATCTTACCAGACCTTAGCACAGGTTGCATTATTTTGCAGAGTCTTGCTCCAAGTCTGGTAATTCAGGTTAAACTAGAGTAGATCATTGTGAAAGACATTAGTCTTGTTTTCCATCAGTGCAGAATCTCCTACAATATTAAATGCTGCTGCTGTTCCGAGAGCTGTTCTGATTGCCAGGCACTCACAGTCAGAGGTTAGAAGGAAGCCAAGGTGCGAAGGAAACGCTGAGCAAACAGGCAGTAAAAATACTGTCTGTGTCCTGAGCAGTTTATACTGCTTTATCAATGAAAGTGGTTACACTTTCTTTCCTTTTTAAATTTTCACTTCACCTTGTTGTGTCTTTATTAGACCAAAGAGCCATATGCTGTTATATAATTGATTAACCTGAAGAGAACATTTCCAACTGAGAATCCTCAAGAGAGGAAAATCTGTGCTCAAAATCAGAACACCTTCAAGAGGATGTGTGGTATCTTTTTGAGAGAGAAATGAGGCATCTTCTCTTCCTACAAAATCCACTTTAGAACATTTTATAATGCGGGTACATCTATGTGGCTGAATATATCCTACAAATAGGACCATTTCTGAGAGTGTTTGGCCATTTTTTTAAGCTAAATTGTGGAATATTAAGGAACTCTGCCAAATGGATATTTGTCAGTGCTGATTCTTTTTGCCTTCTATTTGACTGATACTTTGTGCGTATTGTGAAATGTGAGGGCAGTACTATATTACACAACTGAAACAACAAAAAAGTTCCTCATTGTAAAACAACTTCATAGTTACGGAAGTTAATATGAAGCATGTTTTGATAATTGGTATACTGTGAAACATTTTTATCTGTTGGTGAACTGTGCATAATATATTAATCTCAATCCTCAAAGAATGGTTTTATTCACAGAAGGTTCAGAAACATTAATGTTATGTTTGCTTTACCAGTGTGATGTTTTCTGTGGTCAACTTCTGTTTGTTAGGTTTGATGTGTTAAAATGAGCAAATGTAATTTATATGCACCTGCATAAAGATTTTACTGTAACCTGGATTTCATTTGCAAATGGTGTCTTGAATTGAATGAGGAACCTAACCTAATAGAAATCAAGACTTCATATCATCAAAGACAGTATCAAATTATGTCCCAAAGGAACCCTAGCCCAAGATTCTGGTTGTAGTATTTTTATGGGGCCTGACTAGAATATTCTGGATTTCTGGTTCTAATTAGGCCACATTGCCATGTTCATATTTAACCCTTTATTGAGGAAAAAAGGCTCATCCCCATACCTTGGTGGTGTTTTGAAATATCCTGGTTTATGTTTTGAGTGTGGTTGCTTTGCATGCATGTTTGTTGTAGTACATTAGACATCTCATAAAGATTCTAGGAGCTCTTCTGGCTAAATAAACTTGATGGATGAATGATTGCGATCCTTTAGAGCTTTTACAGTCTACAGGGTATACAATCCAAATTAATGAGGTATTTCCTTCATAATCCTATGAATTTTGTGTCCAATAAATTTATGCTTTGCTGAAGTGCTTTTGTAGAAAAGACCTTTTAAATTCTCTGAAGATGTATAGAATTATCTGTTTGTCTTTATTGTGCTTTTGTACTTAATTCATCCATACAGAAGTGCAACTGAACACTTTTATACTCATTTTCCTTTTTCTTTCTTTTTTTTTGGTCTTTAATTTTAGTAATTAGTGCTATGTATTAGTAATTAGGCCACAAGGGCAGAATTTTCCAAGATGTGCCAGGGCTTTATAATGAATATATATGAGATTGCTATTTGGTGGGATTTTTAAATGCGGTTTAACAAAAGCTCTGTTGCCAAGTAGTTGTTTCGGTGCCTTTAAAAATCCCACTAGGGGTGACTGCTGGTCTGCACTTTACCCCAGCACTTTTGCAAATCTGATATTAAATGCTTAATTACTCCAAGAAAGAGCTTTAAATGCAGGGAAATTAAATTCCTTTGAGGACCAAAACACTAAGTGGAAAATATGGTAGTGTAGTGAACAAGTTGGTTATGTGCATATTCTATATTGTGTTCAGGAATAATACTGTAACCTGTGAATCCACTTCTGAAGTTAATTTAAGGTCTGTTCTGAGGGAAGAGCTTAGAAGATGAGTAAATTCTAACATACTTTCAGAATGCAATTCAATTTAATTTTTGAAAACATTTCCGAAGCAGAGGGTTAACTTTGCATTAGTTGTTAAAATTGCCTGAATGTGGTGCTCAGATTTGTGAAACTTATTTTGTCTGTTTACACTACCTCACTTCTTGTTCTGGAATTCTTTTCCCTAGCATGAGCACAGCTGCATCATCCGTTTCCAAGGTCCTTTTAACCTCCACTTTTAATTAAAAAAAAAATTAAATCGGATGCTGTTTAAAGCTTCCAGTTTAGTTTTGGGAAAATAAAAGTTCACATCTAGCCCAGGCGTGTGTGAACAGCTGTTAAAAGCCACAAGCAAAACGATACTTATAAAAGTGGTGGGGGGAATTTTAAGAGCAAGCTGCCAGTTCGACTGTACCTTTCAAATGCTCTTCGTTTTCAGCCAAATGGTTTTAACAATAATTTTCTTTGAAAAAAAAAAACCCTGTGTTTTATAGAAGCAGCAGTGCAAGCAGTTCGGCCAGCGGTAATAGGAGGCAACTTGCCATTCCTCTTTAACTTTTTATGAAATTTCTCTTCGAATCTGGGGAAATTGCTCATTAGAGAGGTACAAGAGGTGGAAGGGATTGATGTCCACCAGTGCCCACCCACCATGTGGGTACATCTGTCCCCATCTGATTTTGATGAGTGATCTTGTTCATTGAAATTTCAGAGTCCTCAAACTAAATGTGAAAGTGTAATACTTCATTTACACCATGTTTTGCAGATACTGTAGTCTTGTCTATCACTTAAGCATTTTGAAATAATGACAAAAATTTTTTTTGAATCTTATTTATGAAAATTGGCTTTGGTTATGAAATCGTCTGAAACAGAAAAATGAAGGGAATTTGTTAAATGTTGAAGATTTAAAAGACAGATGGAAGTTTTGATGTTCCTTTTCTGATCTGGATTCTGTGCTGTAAGTACCGTTCAGGAAGGGTTCCTGCAAGAAAGTTATATCTTTTCTGTGATGAAGAGATACAGCATAAAAGATTTGTGACCTAATAAGAATATATATGTGTCTATAGTATTAGTTTGGGCCACTTTTCTTTGGTCCTGTCCTAGTTGGTGCATTCCATAAGCCAGATGTAAACACTGCAAAGCCTCCGAGACATACGATGGCTGTCCGTATGAGCAGGCGTGTCCAGGCCCATCTTGCCCCACTGTGGTGGGGGGACACTAGGTCCCCGTAGTTCATCTTCTGTTGGTGGGCACTAGCAGCCTTTCACAGCATCCGTGCTATTCTAGGAAGGTGGGGTTGTCTTTCTATAACTTGGAAGCCTGATTTTTGGCTCTAGCACAGGACTGGCCCACACGTAGAATATATATATGACTCTTCAATGTGCAGGTGGGACAGGACAAGACACTTTGTGTTAGGACACCTTGTGTCTTAATCTGTGCTGATCCAGTGAGGTGAGAGGTCTGTTGAGACATACTTTGTAATCAAGTCTCTTGACTTACTCCTGAGGCAGCAGAATGATATTAATTATAAATGCTCTTGAAGTTTCTGCCAAGCTGAACTTTTTCTTTTCCTGCTGCTTTTGGTATCTCTTTTTTTAATCTTTTCAGACTATTAGAAGACTGCAGCCTGTGTTACTGGTGCTTTCACTTAAATAGTCTGTCTTGATGTTTGGTGCTTTGTTATACTGTTAACTGCTGTGTTGGGGTTTCCACGCATCTCTTGTGCCCTTGTTATCGTCTTTGTCCCCAAAAGTGTAGCCTGTAGTGTGCAACCCAATGTTTCCTGTTTGAAGTTTCAACAGGATTCTCATTTGACATGGCTGCATTTGCCATATCATGGCCAGCTAGCAAAGCTGAATTGGGTTGCAATGTAAAATTGTTTAAAATGTATTTTGTCATTATTTTCTACTTAAATACTTAAGTGTACTAAGTCTTCACATCATTAGCAAACAAGAATCAAATAGCTTGATAACCACTTCCAGCATCTTGGAGGTCTTACTCTTGCATCATTAGGCAGAATTTCTTAAATTCCCCACATCTTTTCTGAAAGAGGCACAAGTGCAATGGACAGAATGTCTTGTCAGTCGTTTCTTTCTGTCACAGTGAGAATCCCTGGTGCCTTGTTGTAAATCTCTTTCTAGGACTTTGACTATACTGAGTTTGGAATTTGGGGAATAAATAAGAGAATTACCCTCAAAACTTAAGATGGTCCCATCTACACAGTTCATATTGGGGTGCAATAATGACCGAAGGAATGGAACAGATTTTATATGAGAGAGAGAGAGAGAGAGAGAGAGAGAGAGAGAGAGAATAGTTTATCTTCTTTAGCTTTAGAAGAAAGACACACAAGTATTTAAAACCCATGCATGCTGTGGAGAAATGTGTAGAGCACTGTTCTGCAGCATTTTTTTTCGGGGCATAACTGAGGGAGTGTCATGACACTTGATTAAACAGCAAGTTTAAAGTAAGCAGCTGAAATTACTTTTTTGCTTTTGTTGCAGTCATAGTCACTGATGGTTGAAAAGACTGTAAGTGTTTATGGATTCAGAAACGAATGGTACAGATTCCTGAAGGGGCAGGTCCACTAATGGCTGTTAAACATTTCAGCTGAGTTTTTAGTAACCTGAAGACTGCCCACAAATGGGGTTTATATCAAGGCATAATAGAGCTGTATTTGAGCTGTTTTTAAATATCTGCTACTGACAGCTGCTTGTGGTATGGCTCATAACAAACTTTTCAATAATTTTTTTTTTTTTTTTTTAATGCAGCTTCCTAAACTCAGGCTGTAATAACCCCTGAGCCCCCCTGTCCCAAGGAAGAAGGAAGGGGAAAGCACCCAGCGAAACAAGCCCCCTTGCCTTTCCGTGCCTCGCACCAGGGCGCTCCATTATGTGTATTACTGGGAAACTGCTTGGTTGGAACAGTGCAGATCAGCGCTGTGACCTGGATTCTGGTTGTTGCTCCACAGTCTCTTTTTATTTTCCAGTAAAACAGTCTTTAGATAAAATAATTTAGAAGTGTGCACGATGAGTGCTCTACCGGTGATTAATTTTAGGCTCTTAAAACCTTTACAGTATTTGTTCTTAAATTCAGAAGCATCACTTACTCTTATGAAAACCTCACTTGCTTAGATTGGGTTAAAGATGTTTGTTTGCTGAAATGTTCTAGAAATCTAACATTTTCAGTACTTTCTCTGTTTTTAAACAGAAGCAGGATGGATGACACAATTTTTTAAAGGGTGCTCAGTGATGGCCATGATTGTCTAGCCATTAACTGAAGTGCGAGCCAAAGTGTTCTTTACTATCCGCATTCTGAAAATTGAAGTCATGGAAATTATGCCTGCGGAAACTCCATGCCCTCTTAATGTACACTAGAAGACAGGGAGTGTGTTAAGTCACAAAGCAACCAGGACATCATCAGGCCTGCGCTGAAAGTTTAATAGATAATATCCTGGGGGTATTTACAAGGGACTTGTTAACTTTTTGACTCATATTCTCCTTTTCCTTTTCAAACCTAGCAAAGGAAGTGCTGCTTATCCTTGAGGACTCCTAACTATAAAAAGTAGAGTAGGTTTGTTTAACTATTTGAGGTTATAACTGACCAAATTGTCTGGGAAATAGACCTTCAACATTTGAATTCTCGTATAAATAAGGTATAACTGATTTCTTTTCTCTAGCTTAAAATGAAAGAGGCAGAAACCCGTAAAGTCCTCTTTGGTTTTGGAAAGCGTTAGAAAAAGTGTTAGAACAAAAAATACAAATAGAAGTCCCAACTGAACCTTAACCAGCTTGCCTAATGTTTTCTAATTTAAGTGTATCTTTACAAAAAAAAAAAAAAAAAAAGTAAGTGCATGCATGCATCCAAATTCAGCTGGTGTCAGTGCTGCTTCCCCACAATACTGAAAATCTGAGGATGTGGCTTTACAGTTGAATTAATCCAGTTTCCCTGTTGTCAACTGTAATTATGGTAGCACTGCAAAGTCAGTTCAGTTTACTGATCCAGCCAAAATTGAATACAGCAAAACAAAGAGATTTAAGTTTTAATTTGAATGAATTTGTGGATTTCTTTAATACTAGTAGGAGTATCCCGTGAGAATGTTTGGAAATGCTTATACAGCAGTAGAGGGAAAGCCAAGACCATTCAGCTGAGTAGCTACTTGCAGTTAAATTTGCATGAACTGCTAGAGAAACTAAGTCTGATCTTAGGCCAGCCACTTTTCACTGAGCCATCTACTCCTCACATGAAAGTGTTTTTGTGGGAGATTGGAAGAGGGAATTGGATTGCTCAGCCCAGCCAGGTGGTCAGTTAGCTCTGCGAATGAACCAGGTTAGAACTGGAAAAATCAAAATTTGTACAAAGTGCTTTTCTTACACAACTGGATCTTTTACATATTGCGTATCTTCCAGGTCTTGGACAAAATTGTTAAAATTTTTGTTCAGTCCTTGTAGTTAACCTGATGGATTTCTCATTTGAGAGTGGTTAATACTGTAAAATTGCAATATTAGTATATTCTGTCCTAGTTCATCCACTATTCAGTGCTTTTTAATTTATTTGGAAACGAGTAAATACAGTGTAAAGAGCTTTTCCATAGTTTTTCCTAAGTATTTTGCCCAATTACGGTTTTATAAGTTAATTGTGTTTTGGACCAAAGTGCCAAAGTGTTCACGTAATGATCGAAAACCATGTCAAGAAGTGAGCTATCTGCTTATTCTTCTCGGAGACTAGAACAATTCTTCACGTATGGTGAGGAATATCGTATTGAGTTTAGGTTTTTTTTGGTCTGGTTGACTAGGCAACATTAATGAAGTGTGTGAGTCAGCAAACATGAAAGAAATTTGTATGGATCTACTCTAGGGTCTTGTTTGAAAATTTCGTTTTGTTGAAATATGTTTGTTGAAATAGATACTTGCATTACGTTACTGAGCCATATTATTTTTTGCTTATAAAATATAATTTAATGAAATATAAAGTTGACTTGTACTACTATTTTTTTTTTTTTTTTAACTTCTGGTCGAAAACAGTTTGGCTTGGTGGTAATTAATTACAAAAGCTTCCAAATGGAAGAACAACTGGGCTGTTGTCGAATAGGATTTTATATGCATGGAACAGTTAAGTAGTAATAAATTGCTTAGTAACTGAGTAATTTTACTCAGATATGTGCCAATCTTGTCTCTACACTGAAAAAATTTGGAAGAAGAACTGAAGTGATGTTTGAAATTGCTTATGCTGGAGGTTTATTTTAATAACAATAATACTGACTTGGCCTGATCTTTGAACATTTATGGCTTGTTTTTATATCTCAATGAATGATTTCATGTTCATTTATAATTTTGTTGTGGGAGAGTTCCCAGAGGAGTGTATAGAAGAAGCACTAAGTGTCTCCAACTCTTTATTACATTTGCTGGAAGCAACACTGGAAAGAGGCAATGAAGGGCCCTGGAGCTGACCTGAGTTGGCTCTGTTAGGAGAAAGTGATTCAGAATTTTGGATAAAAGCATTGCACTTGAGAGGATAGCCAAATTCCTAACGTGGATTTTGGAGTGAAGTCAACAGAAGGGTACCTGTGGAAGGAGTCTCTATAGACGGCAACCTTTAGGAATACTGGAGCAGGTCTTGTGAGGAAGCATGATGTAGAAATGGGAAGAAATTCCTATTAGGAAGAATTTCATATTAATATTTTTTTTCCCCATGTCTTTATGAAATATATCCCTCTGAAATAGGTTCCATTTTGAGAGGACACAAAATACATAGGACTGCTATGTAAAGACAAAACTTTAGTGTTTGACATTATAATATGTCTGTTTTTTGTTTTGATTTTGAAGAAATATCTTGTACAACTGTGTCTTGTTAACAAGGCATTGTAGAATGTTTTAATTTTGGCGTTGACACAACTGCAAATGTGTCTTTCTATTGTGGGGAAAGATGGATGGAGATTTTTAATACTGTGCTACATTTGTAATTACAGAGTGCATCTAATCTCTTAATAAGGAAATATCTGCCTTTAATAACATGAAACTTCAGAGTTTTTTGTGTGTTAATTTAATAGCAAGACTGGCCTTTTTTACTTCTCAGACCTTTTGAATGTTCATAAAGAATTTATTTTTTTCTGAGCTCATTGAGGCTCTAGTTTTTGCAAAGTTTTGTGGTGAAGTTGGTTAACAGCTAAAGGTTGCCACTGCTGCCACACTGGAAATTGGATTTGTGAGTTGATCTGAGTTAAAAATAATGATAAATGGTTGTCTTTATTATGGATCAACTCACTGAGCTCCCTAAGATCATATCAACTGCATGGCTTCATAAGCAGTTGAAGGGACAATAGTGCAGTGTGGCCTGAGGATGAGACTGAGCAACCAGGAGTATGCCAGGGAGGTGAGGGTTGTGTTTTTTTCTTCTTTTTTTTTTTTTTTTTTTTTGAGCTTTGATGCTGGAATGAGTATTTCTTAAAACCATGGCCTGAAACTTTTATTTTTGACTGCAAAAGGAGTCAGGTTTGACTCCATCCAGGATCTTAGAAATGCTATATGAGTTTACAATAGGATTCCAAGACTCTGAGATTATGAAATTAACTAACTTTATGGCTGTCCATTCACTACCTCTTTGAACTTTAGAATGATAAAGGTAACTATTATCTTTTCCTAGGATGGATAAATTCAAGGATGATAATAGTAGATGCATCAAAATTGGAGAAAATATTAGAAAGAGAGAGAGATGAAGAGAGGCTGATCTACGCTGGCTTTTAGATATATTGGACTAGCACCATCTTCTGAATGTTTAGTATATTACAACTTTATGTCATCAGTAAGGCATTAAAGGGCATCAAAAAATTCATTTTGAATGTCAGTAATCATAGTGCAATTATAGTTGTTTACACTGTGTTGAGTTTATGAAATATTAAATCAAAACAAAGAATATTTATAGTTGCATTAATAAGAAATGAAGATTTTTTTTGTTCTGCTTTCTAAATCTACATCATATAGGGTAGATCTAATATCATACAGAGGCAAAATATGTGAAAAAGGCTTTTTAATGAAGTTCAGAAATTTGCTGCTAGTACTTTAACTACATTAATTTAAGGTGTTTTTATGTGTTTTCTGTAATTCTGATAATACAATCTCATGCTGAATTAAATAAGGGCCTTTGGAAATTTTTCTGCCAGCAAGTTTTATTTCAGAGGGTTTGGGCAGTCTTTATAGTTCTGTATAGTCAAGTTTAGAAATTACTGACAAAAGTTTTAATTTGTCATTCTATTTGTATTCTTTTGTATTCTATTTGTATTCTAATTTAATTTGTAATTGTAATTAATTTGTATTTTTTAAGTTAGGCTCCTAAAAATTCATTCATCTGGATGAGCTCATACAAAGATTTGAAAATACATATTGAAGTCATTGTGGTAAAAAGAACAATTTCATACGATTATGATTTCAGTAGTTTATACATTTAATGTACTGCTGTGTGAAGAGTAGTGTTATGTTTGTGTCAGAAAATGCAGATTAAATAACGTAATTGTTATTGAAAATGTTGTTAAGTGTTGGTAACTTGAAAATGAAGTATCTTTTTAGACTTTTTTGTCCTGTGTGTTTGTGCTTCTGCAACTAGAGATGCAGAGTTACAAAATAATTACATATTTTTATGGTGTATTGTATTTGAGTTATGTTACTTGATGAATAAGGGTTGCTGTTTTTCTGGTAAGGGTGCCCTAATGCTACTGCTGTAGTATGCCTAATTGCATTAGATATTTCATTTTCTAACTGTAGGTGAGTTGGAGTGTGCCTGAGAGAACTAGAATTCTGATCTCTGTACGTTGTATTGTTGCTAGGCATCCTGGATTATGGTTTGTGTTGAGTAAAAATTAATGTTTTGCCTTTTCAATGTGGTTCTGGAAGGTAGGACTTTCCTAACTGCCCCTGTGCTATGCTGGTCACGGTGACTTCTTAATGATTCTTGTAACTGAACTAATATAAAAATCCACCTGGGGATTTTCTTCAGTCCTGCTCATTTTTTTTTGTTTCTCCTCGTCTCCAGGAAATGGCTATTTTAAAAGATTTTGGAGTCCAAATTAACAGTTTTAACTTAATAAGGAAGTGAAACTAATTGCCATCAAAATTCTGTTTGGCACTAAGATTAGAAAGCCTGAACTCAAGTGTTAAAGTTGATTGGGTGCATAAAGCAATAAATTCATGGTTCATATGAGTCATATGATCTTAGGCAAGGCTTTTAATTTATCTTTTGATACATAATTCATTTTTTTCCATCTGTAAAAGGGTAGTATTTGCCTAATGTATTGGGAAAAGAATCGGTCAGAAAATGATCTGTTAATAACTGCAAAATGCTTGGAAACGGTGGTAATAAGGGCCAGGTAAGAACCTGGCTGTCTCCAGGAACAGGATCGGTGAACAAGCTGTTGACTTCCCAGGTGTGGCTCATTCTTAGGACAATTTTGTAGTATAGAAAGTAAAAACTAATTAACCAAAGGTGTGAAAATGAAGTGCATTAAAGCCCTGTGTAGACGATGGTTTTTAGAGATACAAGTACCATTAATTTGCTTTAGGTTAAGCTAGGCTGCTTATGCTGCGTGCCGGCATGCACGTAAGCATTATGTGCTCTTTCATTCACACCTTCACTTGACCGCTTACACTTACCATAAGAGAACATTTATTCAGGTCTGTGCACTGTGGACAGTAAACAGAGATGCACGTTAAGTTTATCTGTATGGAAGCCAGTACTTCAGCACCTGAACTACTGGCACCCAGATTAGTGTATTTCAAGTTGTTATCTCTCTGCTATGGTGCTGTCTGCAGTAGAGACGCATCTTTAATGCGTTTAGTCACTTGAGTTGCAGGGTGGGGAGAGGATGACGGGGTGGACACACGACTTTCATCCTTCTCTCTTGCTTTGTGGGTCTTGATGATGACCTTTTAGAAAGGATAAAGGGGAAGCCTTGCTCCAGTTAAGTTTTAAACCCAAGATAATATTACAAGGTAACTCAGTTTGTATATTTATTTTGATACTACCATGTTTTATGAACATTCTCTTTGTTTTCACAAGCATCTACATTAGAGATAGGGATAAGTATAGATGTTTAAGAGAAGAGATTGTATTCTATCAGTGTAATCGTAGTTTGTTTAGACAACTGTGAAATGGTTGGAAGAACTTCTGCCAAGAATTTATGGAAAAGTGAAAATGGGAAATGTCTAGCTGAGAAAAATATTATATTTTCTTTAACTATCTCTTCAAGCTGTGTAATCTGTCATTGGTGTCATCCTCCTTTTTAAAAGGAACTTGTATGTGTGTGAATATATTATTATTTTTTCAGAAGAAATGTACTTAGATTTGTAAAGATGCATACTGCTGGTATTTCCAACATATCTTGTTGCAAATAACTATCATCTACCAGACATTCTGCATGCTTGTTCTTAGGCAGGAACCCTGCCATGCTGTGTCCTCCAATGTCAGCTGTAGCCAGTGTGCCTAGATTGGGTATTTCACACTGTGTCTGCCTTTTTTTTTTTTTTTTTTTTTGGAGGGTGGTGGGAATTGGGGGAGTAGACTGAAATCTGTTTTAAATCTTGGTTGTCATGCTTTTTGTCATGACTTCTGAAGAAGTACAAGAACAAGAATTTTTCTAATTTTAGGAAAAAATGCTATTGTCTTTTAGAATCTATTTAACAGTATCTGAAAATCTCATTTGATAAGGAAGTTTTATGTAGACAATATAAGACTACTGCTACTTCTGCGCGTTCAGATCAAATGAAAGAGAACTTGTTCTATTTTCTTACTATTTCTTGTGTTAGAACAAACTATTAGCCCAAAATCATTAGCCTGATTTTATTTATTTCTTTTGTGTGTGTGTGTGTGTGTGTGACTTATTCCAGAAATTTTATCTCTTTGTGTATTATTCTTTTGGAGGAAAAGGAATTCCACATTGGTTTTATGCAAATAAGTTGAGACTTAGGAGTGGTGTGCATGCACACAGGCAAGCCTTACTTTGCAATCAAGTCTGTTTTTAACTAGAGAGATTTGGAAACTGCTCACCTTGCATTTCCTGTGTTAGGCATTGGTTTTCTTGTCTCTTTATTTTACCCTGCACATATTTCTTTCTGGCTTTTGAAAGAGCTTTGCTTAGAAATTTAGCGTTCAGAAAGTTTTTTTTCTGTAATAATTGACATTTTTGATACCTCCTCTAATTTCTTAGAGGAAGTGTTACAATGCTTTGTGTAAATTACAGGTGTTTTAAGCTGTATTTTTTCATTACTTTCCGATCAATAATTTCCTGTTGTAGCTGGAAATGTTAAATATAGTTGTTTAAAGAGCAGCACCCGCTATTATTACTCCTTCTTAGCAAGTCTTCTAATACAACACTTGATTTGTTACTATATCCTCATAGGGAAGCATCAGCAGTAGAGTGTACATGACAGTGAGAAAGTAAACACATGCTTGCAATCAAATTAATGTATTTCATCTGTCTTCAACTAATAACAGTCTGTCATGCTATCTATCTGAGAAGGGGCATAAACAGTTTATTTTGTGTTTGGAATAACTTCCTGGAGGTAGTTAATGTGACATGTAGTTTGTCTGACATGAGTATAACCAGATCAACACTCTAGATGTTTTCTTGATAACCTAAAAAAATTACTGAGAAAATCTGTACTGGAACTATATTTATATTTTGTTTTGAGCTTCCTTAAATCAGCGTAGTGGCATAGTTTTCAGGACTTCCCATGAAAGAGTGTTCTTTTCTTGGCACTTACACAGTTTTCGTGTGAGAAAAAGATTGAAAGTGTTAATAAAAAAAAAAAAAAATTAACTATCAACTGCAGTCTGCACTCTGACATTGAGCTTTGAGTATTCAGCTTTAAAAAAAAAAAAAGTGTTCTATATTAATTTAAAATTAACCAAAGCAACTCTTATTTTAAAAGTTGTGTGAAAGATGAAGCCTAATAGTACTAGAGAAGTGATTTAGTGAATATACTGTGTGATTTCTTATTGATTATTATTCTGCTTATTTCTATTCTTTAACTGTGCTGCTGAAGATTATTACATCCACAAAAATAACTTTTGTGTCCAATTAGAAAATGCAAGTGCACTTGCTTGAAATTATAGCTGATTCAAATATTCTTTAAAAATTAAGGTTGAAATAAATAGCTCTGTGACTTAGTAGGAAAACAGTAGGTTGCTGGTAAGTTGGGCAATAAAATAAATAAAAAAAAAATAATAAAAAAAACCCCTATTTTCTTTGGAGTGATGGCAGAAGTAGCTGAAAAACTGGGTAGTTTTGCTTATGGCACTAGAGGCCTGAGGGGGGCTCTTTTTGGCCAGAGCTGAGGGACCTGGCAAACTGAGGTGCCCACTGAGGTGTTACAGGGCAGCGCTCTCTGAACAACCAGACATGATAAACTGGGCAGTAAATCTTGCTGCCCAGTCTGCTGCCCTCAGGATGCATCATGGTTACTCTAATGGATGGTGGATATTTGGACATGTTAGGAAAAATCCCTTGACTGTTCCCTTCTTCGTGCACTTTGGCTTATGCATGGCAGAAGCAGAACCTTCACACTCAGGCACTAAACTGCTTGGTGAACACTGTATCCCGTCTGAAGATAATACTGGGTAACAGTGTGGGCTTTTCCTCTCTAGTAGGTGTTCAGGTGCTAGAGCTAGATCTGTTCTTAACTCCTTTTGAAATTATAATAAATATAGGATGAAAAAAGAAATTATCTTTTACAGCCCCCCTTTTTATGACCCTGGAGTATTTTCAGAGGAGAAAATATGTACATAATTTTAAGCACATGTAAATCAAATTAATAAATTATTAAAGCATTTTACTTGTCATGTCTGTGTGGGCTAATCGTGATAGCTCATTATTTAAACATTATGTAATTGTATACCTTGTGTGAACAGCTGCAAATACTTTGCAGAAAGATTTATATTTCTTTTTTTGCAACGTGCTATAAAAGAATATATTTTTGTGCACAACTATAGATTAATATAGATATTTACTCATAAGTTTAAAACTAGCCTTAATATATTAAAATATGAAGTTGTTATACATGATAATTATAAAACTAGGTTGTTGTAAATTCATTTATGCGTTAATACCAATTTTAGTGGCAAACACTGTAATTTTCAATAAAAGGAAAAGTTCAGCTTGAACAGGAGAACTGGCTGTTTGTGAGAGATTATCACTCGGTTATTGCGACGGCGAATTTTGAGAGCAAAACGGTATCAGATTTGGGTGGATAGGTGTCCTTTTAGTAAATCTCTATAGACTATCTTTAGTGTTTTTTTCATACGTGTGGTTTAGGAAAGGGCTAGGTTAGCTATGGCTGAGGTAATCAACCAAACTGAATGTGTAGTGCCTTATAGTTTGCAAGTGAAATCTCAGTGATCCAGGAGAAATGCCAACAAACTGTTAAACATTCGCACTCGCTTAGCATACGTTATGCGTGCTCCTCTGCTGTTTATGCCACTTAGAGCAAGTACTGCCGCTATTTTTTCAGCTGTCTAGAACTACCTGTACAAGCTCCACATTCGTGTTTCTCCCAGAATTACTTGAAAGATCCACGCAAAAAACGCAAAAAGGGATGTTTTTCTACTTTTGAAAACTGTGGTTTTACCTGGAGTTCTTTTCCAGTGTTGTTATGAAAGAAGAGACTGGCAGCCCTGTGGCAAGGGGGCAAGGAGAGATAAATAACACGAATAGCAGCCTTTACATTCTGCGTAAAAGTTTTTTTCTTTTCTTTTTTTCTTTTTTTTTGTAACAGTACGTGTGTGTGTGTATATATATATATAAATCAAAATAAATGGCTATCACATTTTGTGGCATTTCAAATGATTATAAAAACAGTGTTCCTCATTTGACTGATTAGTGATAGATATTTCTAAATACTTTCTGGCTTGTTTATACCAGTTGTTTTACTCTGGTAAGTTGTTATATATGTTTGATTATTGCCTTTAAGATGATGCAGCTGTGGAATTTGATGCCATACTTTATTCCTTGAAGCAAACTCTAATGATCTTATTATATTTGTTCTAGTTCCTTTCATTGAAGTGGCTGAGCTAGGCTAGTATTTAAGCTGCTTCACTATTGTTTTTTCACATATTTATAGTGTATTAAAATGGAAATGATAATTTTTCCCTGCACAGTAGTGCTAAGTGGCTTGTTCCAAGCCTTTTCTATCTTAGAAAAAGGGTACATACATCTAAATAGCATAAAGAGAAACAAATTTGGCTTTATTTACTGCTAGTAGGTTGAGTCTTATGTCAAAAATAGCAGAATTATTCAATCGAGACTGAATAGCTTTAAACAACTGTGTGTGTTGAAGTACCCTCTTTATATCTTTCTGTTCTGGAGCTGTTAAGTCAAGAAAATTAATTTTCGCTCGTAAAATTATATAGGGATTTGACTTAGAGTAGACTCCTTATGCTGCTCAGCATTTTTCTGGCTATTGTAGGGTGTGTATGGTCTAGTCTAGTCCTGCCTTTTCCATTTTAGTAAAGCATGGTAAAGCATGTGGATATCTCACTGCAAATAAGGTTACATGTAGCAGCATTTCAAAAGATAGTGGAAATGTTTTTATAAATTAACTAGAGAGGTGATCTAATAAGCTCTCTCTAGGCTTATCCTAAAACCAGTATTTTGTCCGTGTCTTTCTTATTCACTTTTATTTTTTATTTTATTTTATTTTTTTGCAAAGCTGGCTGTAACAGTATTTAAATCTTTCTTTTTCTGTGGATTCTACACTATCACTCTCACCTGTTGTTGTTCTCACATTTTCAGGAGCTAGTCTGCTACTAGAAAGAGCATCTGTTGGATTTCTTGGGACTGCCAGGGGTTCTCTTGATTCTGTTTTCCTTTTTCCCTCACTCAAACTCTGCTTAATCTCACCTACCAGTCAGTACTGACCCCTGTAGGGTAGGGGCTTCCAAAGTCATGAGAAGCCAGCAAGCTTTACCCCCTGCTTCTGCCACAGGGGACTCTAGTCTACGCAATTCCCATCTGTCAGGAGAAGTTTTGCACTGGGATCTGTGTCTGGCTTGGTAGAGTCATGTCTGAACTCCAAAAGTTCCTAAACTGTTCTTATTTTGCTACTATCTCTGTGGGACACCTGCACATACACATGTATCGATCTGTTACTTATGGACAACAATTTATTTCACTAGATTTTCACTATAATATTTGTAAAATTTGCACATTTTCTTATTGCTTTAGTTTTTCATGACTGCAATACATGATTTTATTAATATAGATACAAACTCTGCCACCTAAACACTTTCCCTAAGATACTGCTTTGTAACATTTGCCCATTTGAGGATTCCATTGTTTTTGGATAATTTTATTTATTTATTACTATTTTTTTGTGCCCTATTTTGTTATTTCCTGGTGGCTGTCTAGCCATCAGTTCAAATTCTGCTTGATAAAAATGTATCTCTGAATTTTCTTCTGCCTTAGTCGTCTTTGGCATTCATTTCAGGTGGGTGGGGTGATTGTACAATCTGGTATGACAGCTTCAGTCCGGACCTTTCTCTAAATCATCATGTTCAATCTGTGCCCATGTTTTGCATGTTCTTTGTGTGTTTTTTTTTTTGTTAGATATGTCCTATTTTACCTATTAGCATAGCTAAAACTTGACAAAATTAAGATTTTGCATCTGAATTACTGAAATTCCATTTCCTTGGCAACTGCAATCTTATCTAGTCATTTAAAATATTCTACAAGTTCATTTTCCCGTTTTGTGAAAACAATGCTCTATGTATCATTCTGTTTATTTTCCCTTTCAAGCTTGCTTTGCCTTCAAACTTTTCATGGCTCATGTGCACCCTATTCCGCCCCCCCTTCCAAAAAAAAAAAAAAAAAAAAAAAAAAAAAAAAAAAAAAAAACACAAAAAAAACTATTCTGGATGTTACATTAACTGATATGACCAGCCCACGCTGGCCAGCTGCTAAAAGTGTTCTTTTTCTCTGAAGTGCTTTTAGAAAAGCATTTTCACCCCCAAATCCTTTCTTTAAAGTCTTTTTGCTGTGCGGTCTGCATAAAAGGTAGATAAGAGTTAATCTCTTGGTGTGCTAAGAATTTTGTCTATCCAGCTGACCAATATCAATTTTAAATAAATAAAAGAAAAAATCCCAGAGAATAGTAATTATTTACTGTATTTCAGCTGATCTTCAGTAACTGTCTATGACTGTGCTCTTAGCCTGTGGCAAATGCAATGTAATTTGAGTTAGCATAGTCGTCTTTCGTTGAGTGCAAACTGCAACTTTTTATAGTTAAATATTTATTAATGCTTGAAACCCCTTTCTTGTACTAAAACTGTGCCCTCTTTCATTGAGGGCTAATGTAACATGAATTGCCTGTGCATTTACTGTGGGTTGAGAGTGTGCGCATGGACAGTTACCTGGCAGTTATCTGGTGTAACAGTAACTGTACAGTTCACAGCCGACTGCCCATAATTCAGAAGGCACAAGGTGAAACAGCCTCCTACGTGGGGAAAAGAAATAGGCAAAACTGAGAAATATATACTTTTTTTTTTCCCCCACTTCCAGCATGTTAGGTTTTAGGTTCTTATGTGCTTTTAATTTCTCTACTGTAATAAGTATATGCTTTGTTGACATTGCGTTATTCTAGATATTTCTACAAATTGAAAAAAGGAAACCCTTTGGGAATATGATTCCCAATGTGGCGGAGGCATTTTCTTCCTTAAAACTCCTTAACCTAGTGTTCTTCTGCTATTTATTCTATTTCTATTGGGGGAAAAAGAGGTTGAGAAACTGTTTTGCTTTTGTTTATGGACTTACATAAGCCTGTTATGCTAGTGTTTAGTGTCTATTTAGACGTATTTAAAGTTAGGGTAGAACTGAAGAAATAGTGATCTGAAATTGGGAGGTGGGGTTAGGATTCCTTTAAAGGCTTGTCAAGCAAAAACAAAGAAAATGTTTAACTTTTCCTTAAATAGTAATCTCACTATTATATTCTTCAGCCTTCACTTAAAGCAAATGTGAAGACTAAAAATAATAGTTAAAAATGATATGGCTTAGATATGGCTGCATTTTATTCTCAAAAGGGTTTCGACAGAGGGTCTCTTTTCTGGTAGTGATTTTTAAGAGAAACAAGTTAAGCAGCTGCTGTATTAGCTGTATGAGTTTTATTTTTTAATGGATATTGACTTTGGGATTTATCTTAAAAGTCTTTGTTCTTCCTGTTTTCTGTGAAAAGAGATATATTCTACCTTCAATATTATGGAAAAACTGTACTATAAACATTAGTGTTAATAGCTTAGTATTTTAGTCCTTCACAAATTAATGCCTGTGGTAACTGGAAGATTTTAAGCCTGTTTTATAAACAAGGCCTTACTGATGTGCAAGGAACAGTAATATGTGGCAAGAACTTCACATTTACCAAGGTAAGCAGTATAAATGGGGTGTAGGAATCCCCTGTTAGACTAAAAATCTCCAAGAGAAAATCTCCAGAGCCTACAAATTAAAGACCTCCAATATCATTTTAAAATAAAGCCTTTTATGTAGTATGAGAGCATTTTTTCAGCTGATAATCAAATGACACTATTATGCAGGCTTACTAGATTTGCAAATTTACAAGTTTTTACAAGTCAGTTGGGTCCCTTCCTCAGGAAATCAGTTTAAGTTTTTTTTTCCTGTATTGACTCAAAGAGCCTAGTTGTCCTTAAATCCTTCTGAATATATTTGCCTTATAATTTGACGGCATTGAGTCAACACCCTTATAGGAACTGTAATGCAATAAAAAGAGAAACTGTTCAATATAGTCTCCAGTTACCTTAGGATCAGATTGGGAGGAACAGGAATGTACACAATAAAACCTGTGCAAGACTTCAGTTCCAAGATGGTTGTAAGCAACCAGTGCTTTTCAATGTAAAATATTGTTTGAAAGTTTTGCTTTACTTCCAGTAGGTATATGGTGGTAAAAATGAAAACAATGCATGTGACTCTTGAAATAGAGCATTTTAGTTTTCTTAAGGTTTTTCTGAACTGTGTCCTAGTGAAATTGAAAACACCACATACAAGTAACTGAACATGAATGCATTTACTGAGTTCGTTTTTAATTTAATGAATATTTTTGCTCTACCATATTCTGCAATAAAATTCTTTATAACTTATTTGCATTTTTTTACTTAGAGAAAAATATGTAGACCCAGACATGCTTGGTGAACGCTACTATTACTTGTAAGAGTCCTTAGATTACATTGGAATATTAAATATAATCATGCTGGCAAGCAGAATGCTTGGAATGTAGTTCTGTCTCAGATTTTGCATGTAGTTAATAGTAAAGGCATTGCAAACTGCTTGTGTGTATCCAAAAAGGCATTTATCTTTTACTTCGGATGTGAATTTATGCATTTGACTGTACAATTTGTGACTTCCTTTTAGTTTTGCAAATAACATCTACTTTAATGGATTATTTTTCTTTTGTCAAATGATGGTAAAAAGAAGGAAACTTGCATTTTTATATGTATATAAAGAAAAATATTATCTGAGGTATTTCTAATGAATATTTTCTAAGACAGATGTAAACAGGCCATCCAAATAATTTTCCTTTTTTTTTTTTTTAATATATTTATCTTTTAGTTGATTTGGAGCATATGCGCACAGTGAAAGTTGACAAACACCAGCGATTCTGTCAGGAAAACAACTTCAGTAGTCATTTTGTGTCAGCCAAGACAGGCGATTCTGTAAGTAAGAAAAGATTTCTCTTTTTAGAAAATTTTTATTCTGAGATTTAATGCGGTGTGTGTTGTACTCCGCATATCAAACCATTGATAACTTGGGCAGATATAGGTACTTTTTGCTTATCTGCTTGTGTGATGAACATATTTGCATGCACAGATTTTTTTTTTTATTATTAATGGCAGTGGCTTCTTATCAGATTGGAAGTCTGAGGTATAGATTTTAATATGAAAATGGCTTGGCTTATATATCAGCTTGAGAAATGAGGCCAGCTGGATCTCTGTTTGCTGTCAGCCTGCAGTAAAATGTATTCCTTTGTTCCAGGTGAGGTTCTGTCTATAGACCATTGCTATATAAACTTCTAACAGTTGAAAAAGTGATGAGATGGTGTTACAATCAAAAATTTTAATATGTCTCAAGCAAAGAGAGATGCTTCCTCTGCATGTTTATTGAAATTTGAGGATGCTGCTCTTTTTAATGCTTTGCAAAGTACATATTTTGAACAATCATTGCTTGTATTATCTGAGATATTTAGATAGCTATTGTTGTTGGAAGGACATGGAAGAAAAGTTTTATTTTATTTTTTTTTTCCCCCTCTCCATCTGGCTTCATCAGGCAACTTAATTTACAGTGTATTGTTCTGCTTGATATCTTTTGCATACTTAGTGACTTTACTAATTCTGATTTTACAAAAGTCTCCTTAATGTTATTTATGATAATATAATTTTATATTGAGTAATAAGACCATGTTCAGTTATTTGGAAGTTTAATTTTGTATTAAAAATGCAATCACTGGTGATGTTTTAAGAGCTTAAATGAAAGGTCATTGACTTTTGCAATGGGCTGCCTATGATTATAAGAAATTTGTTATTGTGTAAAAGTCTAATAACACTGCCTTTACAAATGCAATGTATCTTGATTTCCATGTAGTTTGTGTTAAATCTGCTGGTATGGATTTTTCTTTACAAGTTTGAAATTTCTTTTTTTTTTTAATGTTATAAACAGAAGAAAAATATCTAATATCTCACTCAGTGAGATATATCTCACCTGAAAAAATCATTTTTTTCACAAAATAACAGTTCTTTAAAAATATTTATATAGTTAATATTACAACTGATTAATGAATCTACTATATTTTTTGTAATTGATTCATGAATTACAGTAGTACTCGTGTGTGTGTGTGTATGCATATATATAGTTTCTATTTCAATATCTGCTGGCAAAAGAAGCTCTGAGATATAGTTTACAATAGTTCATTTTTAGTTTCAGCATAGGCTTGAATTAACTCTTTGACTTTTACAGCATTCTGGCATTTCAAAATCTTCCAGAGCTCCTTTATTTGGGTAGTTGCTCAAGGAGGACAGGTTATTTACTCTAGACAGTGATTTAAAAGAGGGGGGGCAATCCATAGCTACTGTGTATATAGACTAGGAGAGTCTTAAATACTCAGTTAAGTAGATTATTTGTTTTGTTTAAATCCTGTCTTTCTAACAGGTTCATTTGGAAGTGCTAAATTTTCATAGCATAGAACAGCTCAAGTGGCTCCTTAGAGGAGAGTTAAGTTTCGTGAAAGACCTGCTGTAGTTTAGTGACCTGGTTGTCCGCCCCACTGTGTGAATGAAGCACTGAGCTCATGCCTGAAACTTTGTGTCTAAAACATTCTCATGGCAGATGATCTCACCCAGGATACCTGAGAGCCTGATGCGCGTTAAGGCGGCATTTCCAAATGGTCTGCCTGGGGGGACTGCCCTTCTCGCCATGTGGATGCTGGTAGAATAGACTACGGTAGATCAAATAGCTAAAGAAATGTTTGAAGAGGCTACTGCACCTTTTGGGTAGTACCATTTCTTTTCTTTTCATTGAAAATGATGAAAAGTGCTTATGTAAGTTTTTCCTTGGGGCTGATAACAGTCATGAAGCAAAGCAATAATGTGCTGGTGATTTAGATTATGAGCTCAGGGCATAACCCTGTAGGTTGAGGATGTATTCTTATAATATGGTCTTCAGCTGCGATACCAGTTTAAGAAAGTCTTTAAGATCTGCCGTGTTCCCTAGTCTGGTGTTAAATGCAGGTGTCTAGACAGGCCAGTTGGTGGACTGGGTTGAGATGAAGAGAAGGGTTCCTTTAAGACAGCATTGCCATCCAATGCTACCTGTCAGACTGGTCAAAGTGCAACTCTGCTAGGCTGCTGCATGCCATGCTACCTGTTGTTTCTCAGCTATTGCTGCTCAGGTGTTCTAATAATCAAAATGATTTGTAAACATCTGCAGAAAAAATATATCATTGCTTAACTCCGGTATTGCTAACCTTTTTAAAAAGCATTGCTGTAGAAGTTTTGGTGATGTTGATGCACGTTTTTGTTCTGAATTTCAAAAGCTGCATCTCTATTGCACAATACACCGTTAAAAAACGTTTCTGTGCTAAACGTGAGTGAATACCCTTATTCATATTTTATGGCACTGAGAGTAGTACTTGAGAGGTGGGTTGAGTAAAAGCTTGTTTAAATTTAGGTCTCTGGAGGCAAGATAGAAGTGTTGCCTAACAATCTAGCATACTGTTCATTCCTTGTACCATTGTTGAGTTATTTTCTCCATTTTTAAACAAAATTGAATGTGCCAGATGAGGTTATTTTCAGATCTGTTTTACAGAGGTCATAATTTTGTATATCTCATTCCTTAGAGTTCAAGAGTGGTTTGATATATTTGAAAGAACCTTGAGGATGTCTGTTTTTAATCATTTAAATTCAATTAATTTTTTTTCCATAGGTCTTCCTGTGTTTTCAGAGAATTGCTGCTGACATCCTTGGCATCAAATTAAACAAAGCAGAAATGGAACAATCACAGGTGATTTTTCCCAAACAAACAAACAAACAAACAAAAAAAACCAAAAAAGCCCTCATGTTTTTCTTCAGTATTTTACTTAGTGTGTGTGTGTGTGTGTGTGTGTGTGTGTGTGTGTGTGTATCAACTCACTAAACGTTAAAAGCTTTCCTCAAAAGCAAACTGCATCTGTTGCTCTGGAGAGTTACTAGCTTTTCTAACAGCATTTTTGCAACTTAATGTATATTATCCTTATATATTTATATACATCTTTATATGTATATATCCAGAATGGTAAACCTGCTAACATAAGCTTTTGTATGTTCAACAAATTAGAAAAAAAGGGCAGTTTGAGAGCCTTTTGTTTAAAAATATGTATATATATTTTTTAAACATACTAAAACTCTATTATCTGTATATGTGGGTAGCATGGAAGACAATTTACAAGTTTCATAAGTTTAAGAGGGCATGAACTTTTGTGGTTGGAAATGTTGTCAATTGATGTTCCTTGTAAGTATTTAGGGGGAAAAAAAATATCGTCAATCACAGAGTCAGGAATTAACTGTGAAATCCTGCATTTGGCTGAGCTCAGATTTTAGGTTTTATTGAGAGTCTGCATAAGACAGGAAAAGAACACAGGTCTTTCCTAAGTAGTGACTGCCTCAAGGATGGAATAGAGACATTTTTAGATGCTGCTTCCTCATGAGAAGTGAGTCCTATTTTTTTGGATCAACGTACCCATTCTCAACAGCAGGTCTGAAGAAACATACGTCTGGCTGGCTATATTACAACTCCCAGACTCCTGTAATTATTGTTCCAATCCCAAATAATTTCCCCCTAAAGCAGTTTCAGAGTTTCTGCCCTTGCATTTTTTTGTTTTGTTCTTTGTGTTATGAGTGTTGGAGATTTTCTGGTATTTCCTTTGCTGTGAATAAGACCTGAGAGAGGAGAATATTTCACAGCAGCAGATGGGATGGTCTAGGAGGTACTATTCTCTTATATTGATTTCTGGTGAGTTAGAGATGTGAATGTAGCAATTTTGTTGTGAACGCATGGCAGAGCTCAGGTGTAACTGTAACTTTATTAAATTAATTAAATTTTCCTTACCTGTATCTACCAGAATTTGCAAACAGTTTATATTAGCGAATGTTAGGAGAACAAAAATGTGTTAATTGTTCAAATAAGCAACCAAGCAAGATGCTTTCTAATTAAAGCCCCTTTTGCCATACCGCCTCCTACGCCATTCTTGCTTTTAAAAATAATTTCCCTGCCAGGAAAACTGTGTGTTTAGGTTTAAACCAAAAGCATTCTACACACCTGGTTTCAGAAACCTCAGAAAAACAGAGATTACACTACTGAGGCAACTCTTCCTGTACCATGACATTTAGGACTACAATACAGTTATGTTAAATGTACTTTCTAAACCAAAAGGTGACTATGTTAGTGGCTTAGTGTTCTGGAATTGCTAGTTGCTACTAATATTAAACATGTCCCCAAAAATAAGTCAACAAATTTATTACAGAAAGCAAAACATTTCTTATGTACAGCTTGGTCTCCTGCTTCTTGAAACATACAATAAATATGTAATTTCTGAAAGTGTTTTACCATGGCGATGTTTACAGGCTGTGTTGAAGTGGTCAAATAGAAAACTGTATTGCAAACAGTAAAAGGCTGGAGTACACTTGGAGTTCATACCTAATGAGCAAAGCAAAAGAGCTTGGAAAAACTTAAATTGCAGGTAGAGGAATACTGTGTGTGTATTTTCAAGGCTCTTTAACTACTAAGGTACCATCCATGTATTGTTCAGAGCTCCATAATGACACTGTATAAATAATTTGTCACACAGCTGAATTTTTCTTTGGTTGTTTCAACTTGTGTTGGAGCATGATTCTTGTGTCAGTCTGTGTTGTGTAAGAGGAAAAAGAAATCTTTCCTCTTCTAATAATTTGGATGAAAGTTTTGGATAGGTACACATGCTAAGTTAAAAGGGATGTGAGAAATGGGACAGCACTTGCATGGGACATTTGTAGCTTTTTAAAGAAAGCTTCTTCTTTAAAAGAGACCCTATTATAATCCTGAGCATATCAGGATTATATCCTGATCCTGAATCAGAGGAATGTATCTTTTTGTCAAATCCACACCAGCTTTAAATAGACTTCTACCTCAATATTATTATTTCGAGTTAAAATTTTGTTGACCAAATTATTGGAATGTACAACATCAGGATTAGAAAAAGTTGTTACTCTGCAAATTACAATAGCAATAGCCTATGGCTAGATCATTTGCATAACTTAGTTACTGTGGCCTGTGCACACTACTGTTAATGTGAGTTCAAGCTGTAGTGGTTTCAAAACAAAAGCAAACAGAACCTTAGGCCAGTAAGAGAAGTTGGGTAGAACAGAAACTCACTGTCTTGCCATCCAGGTGCAGCAGAAATCTCTACATGTGAGATATTGGACAGGTAGCTGAAGAGTGAGAGCTGTAACTCAACTATTCAATCTTGGCAAGATCCTGCTAATCGAGTATATTTTGAGTGGGCAGTAGGAATTTCCCAAAACTTAAGTCAGTGAGAAACCAGCAGGAATTGTTCAGTAGTGTAAGGCAGCTAGCGGTATCTGAACGTGTTGGTGGATGGGGCTGAATTCCCAGCCCTTGCTTAATATAGTAAAGGGAACGTCTGTGCATAAGATAGGAGGAGGAAAGCTTTAATCTCCATACCCTCTGAGAGGTGAATAGAAGGACATTTCTTGAGAAGATTATGTATTTATTAGTCTGCAGTGTAAAGGCCCAGTTGAAGTTGTATGTGGATGCTGTATCCTAAAAGCATGGAGCTGATCTCTTGGCAGAGATGGGGAGGTGTTAGATGAACTCACTGTTACATAACTGAAGTGCTATGCTAGAACATAGAGATGTGGAGTTGGTTTCTGGCTTGCCACAGATTTTTTTCATGTCTGGGACAGATCACTTAATGTGTCTTTGCTCCCACCTCCCTATTCTGCAAAGTGGGTATTAGACTTCCTTACACTGTAGATCAGTTATGTGAATGTGTTTATTCAAACTTCTAGGCACTGAATACTCTATTAGAGCATAAAAATATCTAGATAGATATTATAAAGAAACAGAAGAGAGACAAACAGAGAAAGAAGCAATCATGAGTTGTCCCTAAGTGAACTATATAGTTTTGCAAATTGCAGTATTTACACTCTGGATTACGTCTTTGAATTTTGAATATTTTGTGTAGAATGAAATTAGGTTTCTTGATTTTGTGATTTTTAGGTGACAATTAAGCATAAAATGAAATACTGAATTTGTCTGAATTACGGACAGCGATTTGCTGTTTTTTGCGTTATTGTATCTTTCGTCATTATTACTGGTTGTCTAATATTGTGAATACATTTCAAAAGTATTTCCAACACCTGTGATTTTTATGCCTGAAGATCATGTTTCTCATAGTGGGTCTGTGGTTTTTTTTTTTTTTAAATCTATTCATCATGATAGGAAGACCCTGGAAATGGTTCACATACAGTTAGAAGTAATAGGAACCTCAGCATTATTTTAACTCATGTGAATTTGTGAGATTTGTCTCATGCAACATTGCTGAACTGGCAGAACGGCAGAAAACCTTCTGACAGGATGGATGTGGTTCCTGATTCCCTTTCTAATCAGCAGCTCATTAAGTTAATTGTTAATTAAATGCAAGAACAAGCCTTGGAAATAAAAGCGTTAACCACAAGTTTAAGCAGCTTAAGACGTTAATGCAAGGCAAGCTATTTGTTAGTGCTCTCTTGCAGGAATTTGTTGCTCCCAGAGCTGGATCAGAAAATGGAAGGTGATCATTTGCCTTGGCCACATCAGGGTGAGGTTGAGCAGCTCAGCTAAACCGCCCCATGCGAGTTGTTTTTAAGCGAAGCTGCCAGACTTTGCGCAGGAGCGGGTGAGGTGCAAGCACACGTTACATTCCAGCAGTGCTCCTTTGGCAGCAGGTATCTCCAGCAGAAAACTGGAGCAGACGTCTGGGGGTGGCCAGTTTTTAAACTTTCGCAGCTAGAGCTGCTAAATCTTGTCTGTTAACGTGCTGAGATGACTGTTAATCCAAACTTTATTTAGTCAAAACTGTGGTGAAACAAAGGAATAGATTACTGTTTATGCGTGTCTGGAAAGGAGAGAATGTTTTGGAAGTGGAACAGTTCCAAAATAAGTCAGAATCTGCAATTTTCTTATTTTCAGTCCTCAAATTGTGCTCTCTCCCTTAAATCACAAGGGTCTGTTGAAATTTAAGGAAATAGATCCTTTACTAATCAAATGTTTTTCTTTCTGTATTTTTTACTTTCAACCATAGTATAAAGACTGCATGGGGTGCAGCTTTGTTCCTTGGCATTGGCAAGAGCTAGCATTTTTGCAAGGGATATATAATTTTCTCTTTAATTAAATGCCAATTTAGTAAGCCACGGTGTGTGTGTGTGTGTGTGTGTGCCAGCTTTGCACAATAAAATGGCAAATATTAGATTTGAAATTCAGAGCACCTGTCCCTATTAGGTGGATTTCTTTGGATTGCTGACAGTGGTTTGAACCTTGACATTGATATGCCTGACCTCCAAGCTGATACAAAGATGCCCAAGATTTTATTTAATATGAAGTTAATTAAAGAAATTGCAGTGGTGGGTGTTTTTTATTTTTTTTCCTGTTTAGCTGAAATTCCTTTAGAAAATCCAACTCATTTATGTTAGTCAGATTTCTGCTACAAAGTGACTAAACCTGGGTCACTAACTGAACTCTCTGTTTACATGATGGGATTTAGACCAGTGTTTCGAGGAACAATTAATTGCCCACTGATTGCAAGCATTTTTTTTTTTTTTTTTTCCCTCAGCTCCAGTCAAAAGATTGGTATGAAGAAACTAGTTCTTGTGAGGTCAGATAACACTGTTTAATGCTAAACGTCCATCTACTGCCATTCATGGGATTTGGCAACCTTTCACTTGATAACATCAGGCCAGGAGTCTAGTAAATCATGAGTGTTGTCCACCAGATAAGATAATATGAACATGATCCATTAAACCCAAGAAGAGTACATCAGCAGCTAATAAATCCAGATCCTTTACCAGCCAGTTTGCTCATTATTGCTTGTTTGGCGAAAGGGTTTTATTTACAGAAGTAATCACTAATGTATGCTGTTTATATATCATATAATCATATTTATTAGTGTCTCCTTTAAAATAGTAACATTTCTCCATTCATTTTGACCTCAAAAATATGCTGAGTAAAACATGAAGTATTTAAGAAAAATGATTACATTGATAGCATTTTTCATAGCAGACTTCCCTAGTTACTTTGTTCAAATTGTAGTATGCATTTTCTCCCTTGTACGTAAATACTATTTTAATATTCATATTTTTAGTGGTATTGTATGTCTTGAAGTTGGAAGATGACTTTTTTGTTTTTATGTAACATAAAGTTTTGGTGAAGAAGATTAAGGCTTACAATAAAACTATTACATATATCATGTAGATGTGAGCTTGCCCATTTATTTAGTTACTTTTGGAGTAACGTAGTTTTAATGCAAAAATTATGTAATGGGAAAGATACATGCACCATTTTAATGCAGCTATTGTATTAGTTGATTGGAAGCTGATTAATACGATATTTACTTACCTTAGATTTAAAGGAAGAGTTCATTGTCATCTTTTCTTTCACTGAATTGTCTTCCTTTTTATCCTTCTCCTATTTGAACTTTAACATATTTTTATTGGTTGCACATGCTTCACCTTGGTGCTTTGAAAAGGCATATTGCCTTGAGAAGCAGCTCTTTGATTCTCCTAGTGAAGCTTCCAAGTGGGCATGTTTTTCTTGTTCAGCATAGGGTCTGAAAAGAAATGTACTTTGGTTTTGCATCGGCATTGTCGTTTTATGTCATTCATTTCTTCTTTTCAACTACTGATCAGACTTTTCATTTTTTCCTGCTTTTGTTTTTCCATTCTCCTTGCTCTTTATCCATTTTGTTGATACATGAATAACAGCATGTTGTCAGGGCAGAACTAGTGAGATATCCTGAAGAAGATAACCAGCATCACAACACTTCCAACTGCCAGAGCAAAATCTGCTCAATGCAGTAATTCAGGTATTGATGTAAAAGTTTTTCTGTGTGTTCCCCCCCCCGCCATTTTTGTTTGTTTTCTCCAAGGGTGTCTTGCTTATACATGAAGTAGTGACAGTAAGTACTATTGGAGGAATTGATTTTATATCTATAAGCAGTAATAATAGCATATTAGTGTGGAACTTAGTGCACTATTACATGATATTTATTTCTAGACAGTTATTTCATAGCAACTTTGTATTATTATGTATTAATACATTAGAAAGGGCTTTCAGTGACAAATATTCAAAATACTACATAGCTGCCTCAAATGGAAACAGTCACAAAATTAAAATCCTATGCCTCTCTCCGCATATAGGAGAGATCAAGTGTCCTGTCAAATGTTTTATAAATAGAATGTGTAACGCTTGTTGGAGCCATAATAGAAAGTAAATGTTTATAGTCTGCAACGATTCGTTTTATGTTGTTCTTTCTGCATATCAAAGCTGTTTTGAAATATGGTTGTTTTTGAAATTTACTTTGAATTCTGGCCTTATTTTTTCTGTGAAGAGGTTGGGACAAAGAGGGAAAAACAAACCTACAATTTCCAATTACAGTGTATGCGTTTATTGATAAAGAATGCATTCAGTAGCCCTTATAAAACAAAGTGTTTTATTACTTCCACACAAAAAAAAATTTCCAGAAAGAGAAAATGCATTCAGTCCTTTTTGCAAAGGAGTCCCATAACAGTATCAGCGCTGTAAAACTGTCATGAAAACATACTAAGTCACTACTTCCTACTTATATGAATAAACTGATATTTGAAGTAAGAATTAGCATCCCTTAAGGTGCTGAATAAAACTGAATTGTCTGTTCTTCTTGATGTTTTTTCTTTCATGTATGATAGTAGAATACTCATTGAATGCTTTTGTTTTGTGTCTGATTATTGCTGTGTTTTCTTTTATAACAGAGAGTGGTGAAGGCAGATATTGTCAACTACATTCAGGAACCCATGTCAAGAACCGTTAATCCTCCTAGAAGCTCAATGTGTGCAGTTCAATGACCATATTATTTTTCTCTGTATTGATACCTTTGGCACAGCGTCCTTGACACAGCGTCCAGGATTGCCAGGAACTTTCTTTGAACAGTGACCATCATTGCAATGCCAGCAGGAGTTCCAAAAACATGTTGCACCATTGTATGTTGAAAAGCAGCAGGCAGTTTTTTGACTGGGCCAGGTTTCAAATATTAGACCACACACTTTGGAATATTAAGATCTATATTCCTTCAAATTTTATTCAATAAAGCAGTTAAAACTCTGTTTATACATTTCCTCCTCTCTATTGGACTGATAATGGAATTCAATTGGATAAGAAGTCCTGCATTTTAAATAATTTTGGACAACACTTCTGAAAAGTATTTTGCCAAAGTATTTTGTCGTCTTTTTTTTCCCCTCCACGCGTCCTGTGATCTAAGCTGACACTGAGCAAAATGTAACTTGGAAAAGCTATTGTTGGAATAATGTTGAGCAAGTAATATATTTTATCTAGGGATAATTTGGAAAATATTCCATTATTACATATATTTATAGTGCAAAATATATAAATTGTATCCAGTAAGAAACAGTGCTTGGAATAAAGCTCTAATACAAAAACAGTTACTTTTCTGGAGTCTCAAGTTATCTTCATGGATGCTCTGAAAAATGCTAGTGTTTTTGTGTATTTTTATTGCCAGATTGGCATTACTTCCTGCAGTAGATATGCTTATATGTCTTCATGAATATGGATGAACCTCAGTTGGCAGTTTGGGCTGTTCATGTTGAGTGATGTATTCAGCATGCATTAGGAACTGTTGATAGATCAATTAGGATCAGTCATTTTTATTAACTAACTGAATGAATGACTTTTGGCCTTGTACTCTTTTCTTTCTAGTTCAGAGCGCAAGACACAAAGTTGACTGCTCAGTCCTGTCTGCTCTGTGGCCAACACATTTCTCCTCTGATGTTTTTCTAAAAGTGTTTTAGATGTGCAGTTCTCTCCTGGCACATCTGAACAAGGAGCTAAGTGAAGAAAAGAGATTTCAGCCAACTTGATTTTAACAGAGAAACCAGCAGAGAAAGCTTTTCCTCTTCTAAGTCTAGAATGTGCTTTCTAAAAAGCATAACAAAACTTTTGGAGGTTAAGAAAGTTAATGAGGCTGAGCAAAGGAGGCTTGTATATCACAAGTAAGAAATGACAAGGTCCTTCAAGTGAGTATTACCATTAAGCTTGCTAAGCAAGTGCTTACTAATTTTAGGAAATGTGTTTTTAAAAAAAGATTTCAAATGGCAAGAATGTATGATATTATTTTGGTATATTCCAAATTCTTTGAAAGACAAAGTTAATTTTTAAACTACCTAATATACAATTTGATTAATAGTTTTATTACTGTATGTTAAAGATTGTGATTTTTTTAGGATTCAAATGTGGGAAATTCTCAAAAACAAGTTGAGATACTGAGAATTTATTCCAGACTGAGCTAGGTGTGGATTTTCAGTAAGTTGTGAAAGCTTGCTGTTTGTGTTCATGCTCCTGTCACATGGTAAAAACATTGTATACATTGCCTTGTAGTTAAATGCAGCTGAATGGTGAAATACCATTCAGATGAGAAAACTAGCTTAAGCAGATATCTGGAAATAGATGGTGAATTTGCAAATTTATACATAGCATGTGGTAAGCATTTCATTTGTGTCTTCAATTTTTTTCTTGTGTCCTGAACTCTGTTCACATACTCAAATATTCATGGCCACTGCCCTTTCTGTGAGGACTGAGCACAACCTCGAGACAGGTGAACAACCATCTTCCTTTAGTGCTTGCAAGTCAACTTAATAGTACTGCTCCCAAGTTACATATGCAGCATAGTAGGTCCTAAAGCATGAGCATTTTTGACACTTCAGAATGTTTTTTTAATTATTTTTTTATTTCCATAAAAATAAGATGCCTGTTGATCTGTGTTGAAGTCATATCAAAGATCTACAGGTACTTAATTGGCAATGATTTTGTCATGCTCTGTTCTTTTCATAGCCGCTGTTGATGTTGGGGAAGTTCCATTTGCAGGACCCAGGCAGGCAAATGATCGGTTCTGCTTCATGTGTGCTTCTGGCATGCAGGCTCAGATGGTGGGAGATTCATAGTCTTAGACTCCTGCCTTCTCTAAAAAGCTACCTGTGCATGTGATAGCACAGCACTGAGACAACAAGTGACATTAGCAATAGCTTGGCTAGCCTGTTACCAGGAATCCTTAAAGAGTGCAGGTCTGTTGAAGTTTTTTTCCTTGCAGTGTAAACTGAGGCATCCACCTTATTGTAGAATGTCAATATGACCTGGCCTCGGTAGGTTAAGGTGAGCAAAAATTGATAGTGTTTTTCTTGTAAGAACTTCTGTAATCTTTTTGGAAAAGTGTGCTTTTTCATAGCTTTGTAAATAATGCTCATTATTAATAAAATGATCCAAAAAATGCTTTTAAACACTTAGGAAAAATCTTCACTATGAAAGCTGGTCTATTTTACAGCTCTACTTTTATTCTCAATGTTTGTTTTTCTAGCTGTCTTTGACTCTTGCTTCCTTTTGTGCTTTCCTCTCATGGCTCTTCTCACTGCTTTTTGTTTCAGCCCTACCTTCTCTGAACATATTTGTGTTTATATTTCAAAGCCATTCTCATTCCTCCTCCCTAGCACGTATATTATTTACACGATGAATCTCGTCTTCTATGCCCCCAGCCCCTTGTGCTGCTGCCCCTCTTAACCTCCTCACATTTTCCGTATTGTATACTGACTTCCACTCTCCCTGCCTTTCCCTAGCCTCTCTACTCCATTTAGATCCATTACCTGTCCAGGTTTTAATCCTTACAAATGAGCTTTGCTCTTTTCACTCAGCCCTGAGGACCCCACCCTGAGTGTTCAGATTCCAGCTGCAGTCTAAATCCTTGGCTGGGGTAGCTACCTTTGAAGTAGTGCAGCAGCTGTTGTTTCAGATTCAGAGGTGCCCTTGCCATCTGTAAGGCCCGAGTTCCACAAGGCTGAGCAGAAAGGTCAAAGATAATTCTGGAGGATTAAGCAGCCTGGAAAAGGCGGGAGGACTCTGCCCTCCGCAGAAGGCAGGGGCTATCTGGAGAGTGAAGTGATAGAAGCAAATTTAGTCAGAGATGTGGAGTGGGGAGGCAGACAAGACGTCACTGTGTATCCAGTGTCCTTGTGTAAGCATGTTGTGTTCGTTGCTGCTCCACATGATTCACGTGCAGTTGAGTTTAAACACAGGCCATGTTAATCTATCTAAAAGCTCCTTGCAAGGTGAGAATAGGTTGAAAGCAGCTCGGCAAACAGTAATGAAGTTTAAATAGTGCAGTGCTTGCCAGAAGTGAGGCCGCAGTTTGCAGAAGCGTTGATGCATCTGCTTAATTTCCATGACATCAGAGGGGTGTAAGGACCTTGTTCAGGCCTTGATCTTACACAGATATACAGTGGTGAAATGATTTGCCTGCTTGAAGCTGTTAAAACTACTCATTTTGGTAACAGCTCTGTATCTAAGAGATTATTTCTAAGTTCAGATCACCCCTACAGTGAGCCTTACATGATCTTGTATACCAATGCACTTGCATTCTGTCTGGTTATATGTTAGATTGCAAGTGCTTTCAAAACATGTATTTGAAGGTTTATTTCATAGATAGGACTTTTCTTTGGTAGTTTTAAAAATTTGCTGGGGCCAAATCTAGTCTTTTTTCATAAACAGCAGTATTAAGATACTGTCTCTTGGGGCAAACTGTACTGAGTGCCAGAACTTGAGGTGAGTTCATGATCTCTGAATATGTTGTTCTTTGACAGTTCATAGAAGTTATGGAAACACATGAGGCTTCTCTTTAGCAGAATAATTTCATATATGTAATTTTAAAGGATGCATACAAGATCATTAGAAAAAAATAGTTACTTTTTGAGGAATTTGAAAATTGTAGGTGCTAATCAATCTATAGCATCTAAATAGGTACAAGATCTGAACCATAGAACACTGTTTGAATGTCATTGGAAATAAAGGACTATCAGATGCCCTTCTAATTGGGCAGAAGATCAGATGCCTTCTAATTGCAAAGCTAAATTTATTGTCAAAATAAGTACTAGCAAGTCCACTTGATAATGAACCTGGTAGCCAATATTTTATATTAATTATAAAATGAAAAAAGAACCTAGTGATATTTTAAAAACGATTAGCCTTTTGCTTTTCTGTTGATTTTTTTTTTTCATTTACCTATCTAGCTTGTGTTAAGAAAAAGTTTTTTTTTTCATAAAAGAAGTTTGTAATCTGTCATGTTATTTGTGACTTTTTCATACAAGTTGTGGTACACAATACTGTATAGAAGGTATCCCTGTTTCAGGTGCTGTAAAACTGCTTATATTAAGCTGGACTAAACTTTGAAACATCTGCTTCTAGTGACTTTGTAAGATTAAGGTAAGACCTTATAAGACTAAGGTGGAAAGAGGAACTCGAGGGAACCAGGATTGCAGGTGAACAGGTAAGCTACAAAATTCACACTCCACAAGTGCAGCAAAGCGCATTGGAAGAAGCCTTTTGTATGTAATTCCTAAATGATCTGAGACCAAAGATTCAGGTGGCACTGAAGCCCTGCCAAGACATGCCTTTGCTGTGGTTGAAACACTGGGCTGATGCAACAGCTTTAGCTGATTGGAAATACAGCAAAAAATACTCCTTAATTTTATTCTCCACCTTTTCAAAATAAATCTTAGTGTCTAACCAAAACTATACTGTACCATTCATCGTTCATATTTTGCCATTTATAGAACACTAAAATGCTGTCCCTTAGCATAATTCACTGTTCTATAACCATCAGAAATTTTCAGAGAAAAATTACTATTTAAATACTTGCACTCATTTCTCATTGATTTAACTACATATGCACAATGCCTGTATAATGGTCCTGAGAGATGTACTTAAAGCGACAATGACTTTTGTAGAAAGTATATTTTAAAAGCTACTTGTTTTTCTTCCAGAATTTTAATATTATTTTCCAAGCAAAGAGGTTATGTTTCTCTGTTAAAGAACTTGTCTGTAGCATATCATCTGATTTTTTTTTTGTGTGTGTGTTATCTTTGCTATCTTTATAAGCAACACATAACCAATTAAAATGTCTGAATGCTGCTGAAAAGAAAAAGCCAAAATTTATCCAGGCTTGCAAGGGAGTAGTAGCATACATATGAGATTTAAAATATCAGTCAAGCTAATTACCCATAGGAAAGAAGTTTATACCCTGATTTCAGGTACTATGAATAGAATGTGATTAGAATTTAATGTACTACAGTTTTGTTTGCAAAATACACAGATCTTATATAAAACCTCTTTTTATAATGTACTCTCTAGAAACCTTGGGGATCCCTGTTTAACTTGCAAATGTTGAAGTTTGATCTTCCCCAAATAGAAGATAGTGAAGCTCCTGAATTCCACAAACTGATTTCTATTTTCAGCTTCCCATAGAGAGTTGGTTGTTCAGCCAATTTAAACCTCTGTCTCTCTGTCTCTCTGTCTCTCTGTCTCTCTGTCTCTCTGTCTCTCTGTCTCTCTGTCTCTCTGTCTCTCTGTCTCTCTGTCTCTCTGTC
>VZSV01000009.1:7090167-7140896 GCA_013398735.1 Nothocercus julius | reverse complement strand
GCCTTTCCTCACAGGGCAGATGTTCCAGGCCCCGGATCATCCTCGTAGCCCTGCGCTGGACTCTCTCCAGCAGCTCCACATCCCTCTTGTGCTGGGGAGCCCAGAACTGCACACAGGACTCCAGGTGTGGCACTGGGGACTCCTAGGGACTCAGTGTTTGGGAGGCATCTATTCAGAAGCCAAAAAAGAGCATTCAGCTAGATTTTATTATGGGGAAGATTTCAATTAGCACAGTATTCCTGATGGCTTTCTTTCAATAATATGTGAGATAAAGTAGACAAAATGTATTTGGTCAGAAAAATGCATCTATAGCAGACTGGTCTGTGTTATCCGAGCTGTATCTTAAAATGCACGTCTGTGTTCTGAGTGAAGAGAGCCTGCAGAATGGGATGCAGAGAAACACAAGCTTTAAAAAGGGAATTTATGAATTTATTTTCATGTTTGCAACTGACTTCCTCATCAACAGAGTTGCTTCTTGACGAAGCTGGTATTTTCCTGTGTAAAAAGCTATAGGCAGAATTGCCATAACTCCTCATACAGAGATCTATCCAGTGTTCCCTATTCCAATTTCCTGTACCTGGTTCCAAAAAACTTTGCTAAAGTTCAGCTGTTTGAGTTGATCTTTCTGCTCTCAATTGCCTCCATAGGAATTGAGAGGGGTTTCATCCAAAAAAAAAAAAAAAAAAAAAAAAAAGTCATGAGATAAACCACCTTTTCACCTTTTTCTTTTTTTTCCTCCAGACTTGGACACAGATAGAAAACTCGTCGTTAGCGCGTCTAGGTGGGGCTTTGAGCAAGAGCATGGGAAGAACTGGGTGACTAGGGCGTGAGAAACTGAAAGGCAAGCGGCTGCCAAAGAACAGGGACCAAGAGGAGGGACCGAGGAGGAGGGCAGGGGTGCTGTGAAAATTAATGTGTGGCTGGAGCCCTCAGTTTCTATGGTGAAGTGCAACACAAAATAGCCTACTGAGGAAATGAATTCTGCCCTCTCAGCAAGATGTTCAGGCCGGGGCAGTAAATAAAAATTCTTTGCCACACCTTCCTTAGGGAGGGAGAGCAAGTGGCCAATATCTGAGCGGGAGAGAGGCTCTGTAGGAAAAAGCGAAAGTGGTCGTGTAATTAGATCTGGTGTCATAATGCGTCTGTGCAAGCAGTCAGCGCTATGGTGGAACAGGCGACCTTAACTCTGGCATTTTGCTAACTTTTCCGTGTTGGATTTTTTTGAACTCTGTGGTTTTTGTCATGGCTGTTTTGAATATGATATACCTATATAAATAAATAGCCTGGGCTTGGAGCCAAGACTGCAATGTGACAGCTAGTAGACGTAGACTTTAAATCAAATTATCTTGCCTCTAAAGTGAATTTTCAATTATTTCACTTAGGTTCAACTACCAACATTATAAAAATGTACCTTTTTGGCTTCTTAAAATATTTCTCTCAAGATTATTGCAAGTCACCACAAATGGATTGTGTTCTGATTTTATTCATAATCTTAATGCTCAACCAGTAATCTGTATAAATTCATTTTAGTCTGTGGTTGCTATTCATGCCATATGATCAGTCATTGGTTTTGCACATTATTCTTTTTGTTTCCTTATGGAAAGCTGAAGACTGAAAAATGTGCTGTCTTGTTTTCTGTTTCCAAGTTCCCTGACGATTTTGTAACCGTTACTTCTGTTACTGTAAAATAAGAGGTTTTTCTCTGAGGATGCAGAGCTTGACTGCACGTATCCATGGTTTATATGAGATAGGAGTGCTCTGCTAGTCCTCCTTCCTATGTGACAACCACTGTCACGACCCTTCCTGCCCTCCCCCTGTACCGCCCCTAAACACACACATGGTGTTTGCAACTTCTGCTCTTTGCATCTTATCTTCGTTCATGCACGCTTGCACTGCTATCCACAAGTCGCACAAAGAATGTTTTGCTGACATGAGCACTTAAACTCTGTGTCTTGTTTCTGAGCCGTGCCCGGCGCTCTCTGAGCTGCAAGGCATGAACAAAACTGCTAACAGGATCAAGGCCTGAGTGGCAAACAGGGTGGCAAATACCAGTGGAATGAATCAACAGAAGAAATAATAGGCAAGGGAGTAGTATTTGCAAATAAATTTTGATGTATTTACCTAACACTGTTAAATAGAAGATGGAAAAACAACGGCTGTGATTATCTGACAAGCGAGCAAAGGTGGGAATAGTTTAAGCTTGGAATTTGAAATTTAAGCTTGGAATTTGTCATAGCAGACTGAATGGAAAGATTAAAGTACCAATGCTAAATGCCAAAAGTAAATGCAGATTTTTTTTTTTTTTAATCTGTTTTCTCCTTCTGGTCTCCTTCCTCTTCTGGTATTTTTTTTTTTTTTTAATAATCTTTAAGACATCAAGGGCACTTGGACATTATGCTTTAGAGACTTCAGAGGCTTTTGAAGTCTCTGTCTTTCACACTGAAGTGAAAGGAGCCTGCCTTTGAGTATATTCATGGTTCAGAAAGGAACCCTCCCAGTTTTAAAGCAGAGAAAAGCTCAAATGTTTTAAAATATTGGCTCCTATAAATTAAGTTTGAAAATGCTTTGGAGGCTGTTCTGTTTCCTCTTGAACTTTGTGCCAGCCTTGAGGGGGATGCTGCTAACGCGGAGACGGGCAGAAAGATACATTTAACAAGTGAACAAGTCAAATGAATCCTTGCTCCCACCCAACTCCTCCTGTGCTGCATCGTGTGCATTGCAGTGCATGCAGCGCGCTCCTTAGGCACTGTCAATGCTCTTGTTTACTTCTCCGAGTGAGGAACCAGGAGGGCTACAAACTGTGTAATTACATTTTTATGCCACCCAGACATTCTTCCTCTGGCCTCTCTCACTGGTGCTGGTATAAGAGCAGGAAATACTACTTATCATTTAAATGCATCTCATGTTACAAGGATATTGTGACAGCAGGGTGGTGGCATGCTCTGCTAGTAAAGGAAGCTGTGTTTGAAATGTTGCCTAAATACTGAATGACTTGGGCATTCTGCTTAAACATTTGAGTCTTTCTTGCTGAGAGGATTCAGGCTGGTCGTACATAGAGGGCATTAGTCTGCTGATAGCAGTGCAGTATCTTCTCTCCGTACAAGGCCGCAAGTCTGGCTATCTCTACAAGTCTTGCAAGAACTTACCAGAGCCCTTTCCCTGGTGAGATCAACAGTTTATCAGCTGCTTTGTTGTGCTGTGGGAGAATCCCAGGGAGCTCCCTGTGGGCGTTGTTGCTTTGAAGGCTTCTCTTTGAATGGCCAAGTGGACAAAAAATGCTGCTAAGAATAGAAAAACGGTGCCCTTCTGCAGACTGTCTCACTTCAGCTACTGTGTATTTTGATTGCTGGGGGAGTGGAGCAGTGAGTTTACTTTTCCTTCTGAAGGCTGCTTGTGAGGTCCAGGCTGATCTAAGCTGAGAGACATTTAGTCTATATTCCCAGAGCCATTCTCACATAGTCTGCTGTGGGTGCCGAACTCATTTACCATGGTCATCGTGGTTCAAAGGTCAAGAGGGAATGGAGCAGCTTGGAGTCCCTGTCCCTGCCTCCATGGACAGTCAGTAGTGCTGTGACATCTTGGATAGAGAGGCTGAGTAGGGTCAACAGTGACACAGTCCTCTCTCCTGGACAGCACGAAGTGTCTTTTAGAGCCTTCAGGAGAATAATACAGTCTCCCCATGTTAATTTAGTTTTCATATCCTTTTTTTTTTTTCATGCCTTTTAGGCTTTTTTCTTGGACTGATGGAGAATACGAAACCAGGGAAGTCTCTCTGCTTTCAAAGTGTGATGTGATGATACAGTGGTGTCTGCCCTTTGGGGAACTTGCCTATTTGCTTGTCAGTGTTTATGGAAATTAAGTTGAGGTAGTAGAGAAGGATGAAATATTTTACATGAGCAAAAATATTGAATAATGTTGATATTTTTAAACTTTTCCTTTCCTTGTCATAGGTATGAAAGGTGCAGCATTGATATTCTCTATATAATAAATAGTTTTATGAAGAAAGAAGCTATTCCAATCATAAGATTTACAATTCCTTTGTCTGACTTTGTGAAACAATATTAATTTTTCAAGCTACTGCCTAAAAGAAAACATGTCATTGTTGATTTATAGCCTTTGGTCAAATACTCACATAGAGTTTGATCCATCTGCTAGATTGTACAAATTTTTAGAAAGATTAATTGGAGCATGTAAATTACATCTTGTTGATGTTTCTACTTGTACAACTATGCATCTGTCAGATAATTATGCTGATTAAATTTGTCAAGGAGAAAGAATTCTAACTAGTTGTATGAATGAATGTTCTGTGCTGCTATAGCAATTGGTGTCTTCAGTTGATGCAACAACTTAGGGAAGCATTGAATTTTTTTATGCTTACCAAAAGGAGATGTTTCCGTGAAATTGCCTATGAGATTTTTCAGAAAGCAAAGTATTTATCTTAATGCAGGGCAACGAATACCTTATTTGCATGTTGTCTCTAAGTTTCTTTCAGCTCATATAGAAGTACAATGCTTTGAACAAAAAATTGTTCACTTGTTTTCAGTAATGATATGTTTCTGTAATGTAATGTCAAGCCTGTAGTAGTAAATGTTACACAGTAGTGGGTTTATGGACTGAATTGTTATATTTATTTAGGGAGCAATAGAGTCCTTAACTAATAGCAGAATACGGAACAATAGGAATCTCATAGAGTCTCATATTTTATGGGAAGCAGATGGAGCTAATAGACCCTTTGCATGAAGTCTAACTCCCTAAAGACTGATTTAAACTTTGGAGGAAATGTTTAATGCATACTGAATTTTGTTACCATGATTAAAAAAAAATTATTTTTCAAACAAATATTAGTACATCTTGGTTCCAAGTGAGCAAGGAGTAGGTCTGGGACATAAAAATGGGATTTATTAGAGAGTAATTGTGTGTACTACATAGTAATACTGGGAAAATATTGCCTGCATGTGCTAAAGCATAGAAGTGAGGTAGACATGTAGGAACTAAGGGCAAGGGCAGAGCCAAATTAGAACTTGAGACATTTGCTTTCAGCTTCAGTGACAGAAAATGTCTTATACTCACTATGGCATCGTAACTAGTGTCAGCTGCAACCAGGGAGCAGTAATTAGGCAAGGGATAGAAGCTGATGTTGATCTGGTTTTGTTTGAACACTGTTTTTTTGTGTTAATCAGAAACAGGTCTTTCCCTTTTGCTCGCTATGGGCAAGAAAAGCATCATTACTTTAAGGATGAATTTAATTGAAAAATATCAAGGTTATTCAGCTGAATAGTGAGAAGGTAAGAAAATAATGTACAATAATAATTATCCACTAGCAATACAAGCCTGAGTTCTTTATATGTAAATAGTTCTAATAATTGCAGTGAAACTACTTACAGTAGCGAAGTATTTGTTTATGTGCTGTGGCTATGTTGATTTGTTTGGCTGCCATGTTTGTACAGCTATATGAAACATGGGGAATGTAAAGTTTTGCTGTTTATTCTTATTCTTCAGAAGATTTTTTTTGAATAAATGATTTTTATATTGAAAAAAATGTCTTCAAAATGTCTGTGTGAATTCTAGGTTCACCATGAACATAGTACAGCCAGTTGAAAATCTGTCTATGTCTTTTGGACTGCTCTAAAAATTGAGGACAAAGCTATTCTGCTGGACAGACATACAAGGGGAAGCTCAAAAGATTCTCGCAATTTCTATTTAATCTACACATTTCAGTGTGATGCAGAAATTTGGACATAGATAAACATCTTTGGGGAAAAGATGGTCCCTAAGTGAATTTCAGAGAAGAGACAAAAACAGAGAGTGCAAACCTGTCAGATTTCTAAGTATCTACTATCTTAAATTTTGACTTTTATTTAGCTATTTATTGTGCCTTTAAATGTCTGTGTTTCTCATGGTTAAGACAATTGTAGATAACTGATCCAAAGACCACAACCTCCAAATTCTTCATATAAAAGAATTAAGAGATCCTTCTTTTTGCATGCTCAGGAAACTTTATTGTTTTTACTGTTGTTCAGCTCTAGGAATAGTGCTGAACATTCTGTTTGGTCTTCTGATTGTTTGTCATAAAAGTAGCAAGAAAATTACTCAAAATTCTATAGCTATCTTTAAATGACATGTTCTTCTTAAGGCAAATTTTTCCATAGTTTTATTGACACTGGAGTAACTTTGCCTTTGATAGTCTAATAATTTGTTGTAATCTGTCTTCATCTTTTGCGTAAAATTCATGCTTACTGATACACCATGTCAAAGATATGTCTGACCCAATCTGTTTCTTATGTTTGTGTATATAAAAACATAATATTCTTATATTTTATTTTTATACAGAATTCAGGAGTTTGCAGTCCCCTTCCTTGTAATTCATGGCATGCTGAAGTTTAGCCTTGCTGAATTACCTTTCAGTCATGAATTGCTCAGTGCTATTTCTGGATAGAAGAACAGAAAAATTGGAGTCAATTGGGTTTTTACAGTAAACTTGAGGAAAAACTCACCTTTTAATAAAAGAGTAACAACGACTAGATTATTTCAATGTGTCTGCAGTATATTTAAGATGAATTAGTTATTTTTAGTTCTGTCTATCATAAGGAATTTTACATGACAGCTGGCTGATGAGGTATAAATTGGCATTCTTCAGCGTAACTGAGACGACCCTTCCTTGCTTCTAGTCTTTACAGTCTTTTCTAATCTGACAGCTCAACAAAGGTGACCGGTTTCTTTGGCTTTTAGCAGAGTTCAGGTGATCTAAGCTCAACAGCTGTGTGTTTTCTCCCATGAACATCTGGCACTCATCGTGGTATGTATTGTTATATGTTTTGTTTTACATGTGCCAATACTGCCTTAAAGCTACTACAAGGCCAAAGTTTATTTTGGCTGAGAAGTCAACTATTTAGAATACACAATAATTTAAAACTGCTCATATCCCTCCAAACTCCTACAGCTGTTTTGATAAGTTCTAAAACAAAGAGGAAAGCCTAGACTGCAACTATAAAATGGATTCTCTGATGCATCTGCAGTGGGCTCACGCCTTGGGTGATTGCAGGTCACCTATATAAAAGAAAAGGGATCATTTCATACTGGTATCCATCATTAGTAGTAACTTAGGACAAATATTAATATTAGTGAAATCAAAGCTCCTTGAGTTTTAAATGGACCAGTTATGTGTAATAAACTACTTAAAACATGATGAATAGGTCTAAAATTGTAGCCTCTTCAGCAATTAAATGCCTGTTAAAGAAATTTCTGGATCTCCTTAATCACTGGAATGGTTTCTCTAAAATTCAAGATATTAAGAAGAATATGCTTGCTGTAAGAGACAGCCATCTGTTTGTTAAAATATGGAAGCTTTTCCTAAGCAGTGCACAAATGTCAGATGTTTTTAGGGTATTATTCTATATTACTAATAATGTCTAAAATAATTTATGACTGTAACAGATTCTTAGTTTCTAATAGTACTGAAATGACAAATTGTTAAATAAGAATCTCCATGGAGATCATAAACTTATGCAACTTCAAGCAATGAATTTAGCCCTCAGTCTAACTGTGGTTCCTGAAAGAGAAAGATTAAGTCACTAAAGGTCTGCTGACGGGTCATTAAAGAGAAACTATTCTAGTCCGTTCTGAAAGGTGTTCACGTTTAATGTCGCGGTATGAATTTGCGTCACAGTGTGAAAACTTGAGCTGGTAAATTCTGTTGTTAGTTTTCACTCATTCATCACCAATTCCAGAACTGCTCAATTCTGTGCAAAATGGAAACAGTCCGTTCTTCATTGTGTTTAGTGCTTAAAGATGGAAAGAATATATGCATTGGGAAACCCACTGGAAGGATTAACTTTCAAGTTATGTTTTTTGACAGAAAGAGATGGAATTGGTTCAGGAGTGAGAGTGGCATTGTATTTATCATAAACTCTAGTTCTGTTTCTCTTTTACAAAATACTTCATAGTGTGCGTTGGAGCAACCGTTCTACAGTCCCTGGAGGATTTGCCATCTTTAGGTATAATCCAAGACAAAAAAAAGAGAGCTTAGTACAACAGGGAATCTTGCTAGCAATTATATATAGCAATGAGAAATTAGTTTGGGGAAAAAAGTATTTTTAAGGGTGTTCTACCATTTCTGTTTGAAAGTTGTGTTAATTGTTGCTGGTAGTGTGTGAAAAAGCCACAGTCCGAAAAAACTATGTGAGGAGACAGCTGGAAGTCTGGGTGAAGGAATGGGTTGATTGTTAAGTGGGGATGATGATGTCTAGTGCCTTGAAGGTAATGAGAAGTTTTTGTTGGAAATGCTTAAGATAGGGGTATTAGGAGAAAGCAGTATTGCTTGTTTGTGTTAAATGCGCTGGAAGGGAGAGACATGGGAAAGTTGGTTGTATTTTAAGCGTTGCTGCACTGTACTTATGATTTCAAAGCTGTTACTCTGCCTGTTTTGGGGGGGGGCAAAAAAAGATATTTAGAAATATTTATGAACTATTCATCGGTGAACTTGATGTTTAGGTCTTTTACAGCCTGGGGGGGTGGGGGGGGAATAAAAAGGAAGTAGCAAGACTGTTAACATAGTTCAACTCTTGTATACTTAAATTGTAAACTTGTGGAGAAAGAACTGTACAGGCATATGTTTGCACAGTGCCTGTTACAGGGGATTCCTGGCTTCTGTATCTTATTATACTACAAATAGCAGACAAAAAGCATGGTTACATTACAGTCCTTGCATTTTAAAATTACAATTTGGACAGTGATCAAACTGGTGGTAAAATGGACTTTCAGTTTGCACTTTCACATGTACAGTTTGAAATTAAATCCTCAGATAAAGTAGGGGAGGTATAGTTGTAGAGGAAGCAGATGACTGGAGATCAGAGGCCAGACAGTCGGTGAGAGGAGTAGGGAATTGGTTCTTGGGTTTCCTTTCTTTCACCCAAATATATCTGTAACCCATACACAGCAAAATTGCCTTGTTTGGCCAACAACTGTCTCCGTATTCCCTCCCCATGACCTCTTTCTAGTTATGCAAACTACAGCTGCAGTGATGGTAGCATGCTGATGATGGTGCCAAGGCTACCTTAGCACTCCCGTGCTTATCCTCTTCAGTACCTGCTTGTACCCTTGATCCCTGGGGGTAAAGGTCATTGCTAAAGCCTTATCTGCTTTTAAGTGCTTTTGTGGCTGCTTCACTTAAGACATACCTGAAACGCTACACAAAGAGATAGAGTATGGTATCTTTCCTTATCCATCAGGAAAAAAGAAAATCTAATAATAAGATGAGCAGATAAAAATCTTTGAGGCAGTGCAATCAAGCCATTTATTTGGAACTTGTTCCCAAGTTTTTGCTGCTCTCCCATTTATAGAATTGCAAGAGAGGCACTTGCATTTTTTATGCTGGGGAAGTGTAAAGTAAATGTTCCTATGATAACATGCATCTGGTCTTTCTGGGCAGCCTTGCTAAAATGCAGCTTCTTCCATTCAGGAATCACAGAGAAGATCTCAGCTCTTCTGCTTCCCCACTCATGCAGGAATTCCAGAGGTCTCTGCCCACATAAGGAGAGCAAAGAGTAGCAGAGATGAAACCCAGAGTGCATGTGTAAGAGGAGAATTTTGCTTAAGGCATCTGAAGTATTGTGTGGGGCTTAAGATAAAAGTTGTTTTTGTGTTTGGAGTGCAGCTGTGGAATATCTGACCTAAGGCTTAATAGCTCCTTGGGATGTCATCGTTTGGTGGTATAAAGTTTCAAGAACACTGATTCTGCTCTGCTAAGGTTTCAGGTGCGATGGAGGAAGCCTCTAATTCTTTGGCTGAATTTTCTGGAGGGTATGAGTTCAAGGGTATTTCTCCTTATTTTATTGGATAACAGTCCCTGATAATTTCTGTGAGGATAAATGCTAAGTATTGCTTCTTAAAATTCTCTTGTTTTTCATGAAGCATATGACATAAGCATATGACATGCTGGGACTGCTGCTCTTCAGGGTTCGGGTTTCTTTGTACTTTCTCATGTGTTCCTCGGCATGGGTCTGTACCTGCTTGTCTGCTTGAGCTGTAGGGTTTTGTGGCAGGAGTTGTTTCTCTGCCCACAGTCAGGTTACACATAACGTGCAGGTCCAGGACTTGTGTTCCCCACAGCTAATATGTAAGACAAACAAGGATGATTTTAAGCAAACTTCAGGAAGTACTGTCAGCAGCTCTTACTCTGCTTACTCGCAGTTGCCAGCGATTGGTGCTATTTAGGTGTATGGGCTTTGCTATTTTATAAACACTATGCAGGGGTTATGTTAGCTGCTAGATCAATTGCTTCAAAAATGGCTTTGTCATTGTCAAAAAATGGCTAAGCCATTGTCTTGGATGTCATTTTTTTTGTCTAAGATGAAGCTGGAATTCAATCAGCTGGATGAGTGCTCTCAACACTGGGTACCTTTTCCATAGCTGGGTTGTTCTGCAGTGGCCCAGGATCCCAAACGCTGCACAGGTTTCTTGTAAAAGCATTCTGTGCTGTTTGAAAATACAACTTGGTCACCATATCTCTGTAAACAGGTTGACACCTTCTCCCAAGCCTTTAAATGAGGGAGGGGAGAAGTTGTGTCTATATTTTCAAGCCCATTTGGATACTGTGGCTTTCAAGGTTCAGTTCGCGCTTGACCGTTTCTGGGTTCGTGTTTCATTTCAAGGCTGTGGTAAAGGGGCATAGAAAAAAAAAATCCTGTTAAAATATAAAGCAAAAAGTGCGGAGGAATGTTTCTCCCTCAGGAAAAACAAATGCAGAGGTTGAGAGGGATAAAGAAAGAGAAAGAAGAAAGATTCATATGAAAATGTCAATGTTTTCTGTGTTATACAGTACAGTCACTGTGCTGGCTTTGGAAAAGTTTCCTCATCCATGAAGAACAGGTTTCCATTTTACTAGACAATTAAAAAAACAAACAAACAAACAAAAAAAACCCTTGTCTTCAACATATTAATTAAAAAAGGGAGAATAAAGAAGGGAGATTTATTTTTGAAAACTTTGATCATTCTTACTACCACTATTCACAAGAAATTTTTTTCACAACCTTTTTTTCCTTGGGAAAATTTGTCCATCCCTTTCTCAAATCCTTTAATCAAGGCAGAAACTCTGTGTTATCTCTACTGCTATTTCTGCTCCAAACATGACTGAAATCTGCACATTCTCATTTATTTTCTGTATTTTCTCAATGTTACAACTGAGTAGTTGCTGGCTGTCCAAGTTTGGCTTGCTAAGATGGGATAGAACTAATTTTCGCCACTTACATTACAGTCTATCTTTTCCTCATCTCTTGCCCTGTCTCAACACACAATGTGATAGATGGCAACTGTTGTGCTATTCGCTAAATTTCCTTAGTAAAAATAATAAAAAAATCAGAAAGTATGTTTACCTGCTTGTTTGCAACAAGTTGCTTATATACCTTATTTGTGAAAGGTATATCATAATTTGTTGCTCACAACTGGGAACAGCTGAAGGTTAGAAAACTTCTTTAACTTGGCTTTTATCAGAACACTGAATGCTTTGTCTCGCAGTGTAGGATCCCTGTTCTGTTCAGATGCACAGCCAGGGAAATGTGGGAATGTGGAAGCTCTTGGAAAGAAGAATGGAAAATTCTAGGATTGATACTTAAATTAATACACAGATGCACCTGGCTCTCCCCTCCATATGCTTTCTATTTCTGGATCTTAATGTTTGATCTTTTTGTAGACCAAACTAGTCAGGCAGGATTGTCATTTTGTGCCCACATCTAGTGTCTCTGTATCTCTGTGAGCATGGGGATAGAATGGGCAATCAATGCATTTTTTGACTTCCAGTGTCAAAAGCTGATGAGGTCCATTGATCTTTCATCACTTCCCCCTACATCTTTTATCATGTACTATAACTGATTTGAAATCTCACAAACTAATTTGAAATCTAACAACACCCCTATCTCTGAATTGACCCTAATCCTATAACCTAGAAATGGTATTTGGGGGCAATAGCGCTCTGGTTAGCTTCCCGTGATTGATCCTTTTTTTTCAGTTCTTTTTTTCCTCCCCCAAATGGCAGTTGTTTATATCAGTGGTAGCACTTGCAGCTCTGGCCAGCCTTTTCTTATCAGTCAAGTCCTTTTTCAACACCTGGACCTGGCAATGGGTTTCATGCATCAATGCCTGAGAGCTATTTCAGCGCCATTAGCCCCGCCAGTGCTTACAAATGTAAATGCTGCACTCTGAGAAGCATCCTGCTCCTCAGGGCCCATATTCCTCTTCCTTCCCCTCCCTTTCCATGTCCCTATTCCCTCAAATAATTTTAAAGTAACCCCCAAGAGTCAGACTAGCCTGGGTTCTTTGGCAATCTGCACTGACTTTCCAGTTTCCAACTGTACATTGGCTTCCAGTAAAAAAGAGAGAGGAAAAAAAAAAAAAAAGAGAAAGAAAGGATTTTTACTTTATTGAGGCTGGCTTAAACATCTGCTTACTATTGGCACTATCTCAATGTGGGAATTTAACAACGCTATACTTGGAGTTGGCCAGTAGGTGTCAAAATAACCTGCCGTTTGAACACCGCTGTGCTCCTTGCGGGACACTGGAGATCTTTTGTCTTGTCCACTTTTTGTGAAGAACTTGGGTCAGCGAGTGTTTGGCATCCTTAGCCCAAGAACAGAGCTGAAGTTGCGGTAGCTTCCCGAGGGCTTAGCACTGGTGACAAGAAAGATGTGACAGGTATGGTTGCAAATCTGGTGGAACCAGCAGCAAACTGCATGTGTGCTAATAGTCTGTAAGTTTTGCTCCCATACATTCCAATGCTTTATTTTGTTCATACTGGTAGCTCTTTTTTTCTTTCTCTCTCTCTTTTTTTTTTTTTTTTTTTTAACCTTTTGTCGCACCACATTTGACCTAACCTATTTTTCCTGACCTTTTTTTGTACATGTGAAAAGACCTGAAGAGATGGATTTTGCCCCCAGAAGTGCAAGGTGGTTTCTGCTGCCTGTGGCACTCCATAAGACTGAGAAGTCACAAAGTGAAATAGTTTAGCTGTTCCATTCTATGCTTCACTGAAAAGTTAAGCAACCCCTGTGCTTAGTACATTTGGATTATGAGCAATTTTCATTTTCTTTAAGTAATTTACATTAAAAATATCAAAAACTTGTTTTATGCAGTGTTCCAGGAGCTCATAATATTCACCCATGTGTTTATTCCTTTCAGCTTGAAATGTTCCTATTTATTAATGCGTATGAGTACATTCTGCGGTCTCAATTTACCGATATGGAGGTAGGCACAGATTTGCTGTCCTAAAACTAAATATGTTTGTACAATTTTACTGGGATATTGGGAAGAGAAATGTTTACCTGGTCCATAACTGAGATTTTATAAACCACATTTTACCCTACAGTTACTAGTGAAATAGAGTTTAAAAAGAAAAAAAAAAAAAGTCAAGAAACATTTTTACCAGTTGTCTTTGGGAATGGATTTTTATCTGATTTTCTAGTTTCCTTGAAATGTTGCAGGTGACTCTGCATATGGATGACCAGATTTTTGTGAAGGGCTGAGAACCTGTGACTGTTACCACTGGTTTCAGACTATTTAAGGTTTGGCCTATCCGTGTGTGGCAAAACAGGCAACCTTTAAGCTTTGGTGGGGATCCCCAGCATAGGTTTGATGGGAAGGTTGCTCTGCTGAAAATCAGACCTCCCCCCAGCTCTGTTTATGATGGTTATGACAGAACAGTTGATGAGAGAACCAGTGACTTAGCAAAGGCTTCATTGAGGAAAAATGTTCTGATTTCCAGCCCTGAGAGAACAAATGTAATGAGAAGAACAGAGGGATGCAACATGGTGATAAAGTCTGGAGATCAGAAGGTTCCAACCCTCCCAAGCAGTGAATTTCTGAAATGGCTTTCTAGGAAACTGAATGGTGAAAACAAAACCTCTGCAAATAAAACAAACACTGAGTTATGTGGGGTGAGTTATACAAAAGCAATTGTGTGAAGTGATGCTTGTGATAACCAAGGTTGGATCTGTTGACCTGCAGGGTCTTTCTAAGCCTATGTTTCTATTGGAAACAATTTGTGAAGTTTGATCTGTTTCTGTGGTGCTACAGAAGAGCCTGTGTTCATGCTGTAGAAGAGGCTGATACTAGGTACCATGTTAGCTTTGATGAGCGCTTGCTTTAATCCTGGTTGTTTCCATCTGCAACACTGTGCCTCACAATAGTAGGAATGCAGGAGGGGAACATGTTACACAGAATGGTGGGTATGTCAAAACACTTGTTGCTTGTTGTTATTGTACTCTATACTACATTTTTGGTTGTGTTCATAGGTTGTCACTGTGTGGCTGCCTCCTTACTGTTCTGTATTTGTGGATGATTCTGGTGGAAAGCATGTTCTCTGTCAGCGTGGCTTAAAACTGGTAGAAAATATTTAAGTATGAGGGGATAAGGAATCCTAAAAGTGTCCAGAAAGAGAGTCTGACAGGAGATGTATGAAAGTGCATGGACAAGTCAAAGCTGGCCTCCTTAACTGGGTCTGGTGTTCAGGCTGGGATTTGATTTGAACTAGAGAATTCCAATCAGTGAAATCTTAGACGTTGTCATGCATCTTGGTATGTTAGAATAGTAAACAAAACATAATAAATGATCTTACTAAAGTTTTAAATTAAAAGGCAATGCTTTGGTGTAGAATGGACTCTCTCTCTTTTAGCTTTAACTCTTTTCAGATGAGTTTCTGATCTTTAATGCCATGCTATCGTAACAACAAAAAAGTGTCTTTTTAATACCTTATGTTGACTGCCAGTAATAACACTGGTCTATAATGAAGCCAACAAATACTGAAATTTGAACAATTTGTGAAGTCAGTAGAAAATTTGTGACCACATACTCAAGTGAATGGGCTTTTCTTATATAATAATCACCCTACTCTTATAAGAAGCAGATGCAATTTCAAAGCAATAGAAAATGTGCATTGCATATTAGAACATGCTTGTTTAAGAAGTCATCTCTCAAACAGTCCATGGCTTCATGTTTACTGTCTCTGTCTCCTCCTTTAACTTGGTGAAGTTGTCCTCTGAATTTTCCTTCCTCCCCCTCGCCCCCATCAAAGGTGCACACCACCCACCACGCTCATGCTCCATTAAGTTCTTGTGTTAAACAAAAAAGTTCTACTGAGCTTTCATTTATCAACATTCCCCTAAAGTGCCCTATGCATTTCATCAGGGATTTGCGAAACTATTTGCAGTTTCGGAAGCACTGTACTGGAGCACAGTGATCGATGGAGGAGGAGTGAAATAACTGCCCAATGCTATCGAGCAATCCTGGGCAGTGGTTTGGGACAGGAAGTGAAAGAGGAAAACAACGATCCAAGGTGGTTTATCAGGTCCTTGCTTAAAACGGGATGGGTTTTGAAGTGCTCTTGGTCGTTAGAGACCTGCTTTCACGTCTCTCAGAGGATGATATTTTGAGGAGCAGTATTCTTTAACACCCTGCTGGGTGTTGATTCAGGGTTGTCCAAGCAGATATTTGAAACTACAAAGAGAGATGAAGTGCAAAAATATTTCATTATTTCAAAATATTTGTTTCATGTGTATATGGACGGATGCTGATAAATGCATTTGTAAAATACTGCAGAAGATTGACAGTACTGCTTCAAGACAGAATCATGTCCTGTAAGCACAAAGGCTTGTTGTCTGGATTTATCTTAGTGCTCACTATCCAAATATAGCCCTAGCTTAATGCTGCTTATCTTACCTATCCGATTAATTAAAATAGAAATGCCTAAACAGGCAACATTTCCCCTTCTCTCCACCAGAACTGGAACTGGGGTAGGGTGGTGTGGTCTTTCAGTGCTGCAATAAGAGGATTTGTTCACGCAAACACATTCGGAGGGTGTCAGTCTGAGCCCCTTTATTCTATGCTGTAGACGTCTGGAAAATTGCCGTGTCTCCTCAGCTGGGTATTCTCATTGCTGAGTATATTCCCTGCCGTCCCTGACAAGAACGTTACTGTGGGAACAGGGGAATGTCCAAAGCACACTATGTTCTGGCAAATCCCAGCTGGCAGGCAGCCTTCTGGGGTCATAGCTAGCCAGATGTGACGTGGGCTGCTCTAAATCAGACCACTGGCAAGCTCTAAGAACCGAGAATTTTTTGCTACATCCACTTACCCCCAGCAGATACTGGGGCAGCTAAGGTTAGAAGGCTAACATAGTGCTGCTTAGCAGTTTTGAGGTGGAACATCGATCACTGGTTTCCATAAGGAATTAAATGATACATTCCATTATTGACATGCGAGGCTATGTAAAACACTTTCTCACACACAGAGTCAAAATTATGATACTGAAAGCTTTCATTTTATTCAGTTTCCATCATAAAAGCAAAGGGCTGACAGCTATGATGTTTACAGTTTTAGTTAACACAGAATTAAATGGGACTTTTCTTGTGGCTGGGCATAAATAAAACTCAAATCACTAATTAGGAATTGAATTACATGTGGAAATACCTGAATCTGTTAACCTGGATTGGAATCCTATTGTATCAGCTTATTTATAAACATAGAATAGAAAATGCTTTCTGAGCAGTTAATTGCAAAAAAAGGACATGACAGGACAGGGACAAAGAACCAAACAAAAAGGAAAATAAAATGAAAGTGCCCATATAAATCAATAGTAGTACAGCTGATCTGTACAGCCCTAACTTAATATTCTTTTTCACAGTTATGAATAAAATAGTAGCTACTATGAACAACTTGTAGTTTATTTTTTTAAAGCTACTTTACATTGTTTTTTAAATAAAATGTGGTTGGAATGCTGACATTGCAGGATCTCATTAAATTTATTTTATTAAATTTTAATTCTTATGTAGACAATATTTGTCTTATGCTATAAATGGTTATTTGCCATGTATTATCTCATTTCATTAAAACAGGAGTGTTTTTTAATGTCTTTTAACTTTGAGTTGTTTAATTTACTTGTGTTTTAATCACATCCCTAGTCAAGTGGTGAAGAATAAATAGTAGATAACAATGATGAATGAATCTGAGTATCATGGAAAGCTGGTATGTGATCCAGCTTCTGCTGAAATCCATGAATAGATTCCTATTGACCTTAGCAAAAACAAATGGAGAAATGATCTGTTGATTTATCCTGCAAGCTATGTTGAAAATTACTCTTCAGAGTACAAACCACATAAATCCTCAGCCATGAGAGTACTACAGTACTATGATTTTTAGACCTATAAGAGGTTATCAGTAGATAAGCGGTTTTATTTGTCTGAGGATGGCAGGGTTGCTCTTTTACATTATTATGACTAATTTAGGAATACCAAAGTGGTTTTATGAAGGGTAGAATAAATTATGACAGCAATAGGAAAAGTGTGTGTTGATGTGGTATACTATGCCATATGACAATGAATTATTGAATGTGTTTTTTTAATTGCCCAACAATAGTATAACAGTTTTCAGTAAATAACTTTATATGCTAACAGAACCAAAACAAAAAGAAAAAAAAAGATATATTCTCTGTCCTTCTCTGCAGTCTCAGAGTATTGCTAATTTAGAATTATTGATTATCTGTGGGGAAAAGTAGAAATTGTGGAATGAAAATCCCTCCAAAAAAGGGGAACTTAATGAATTTTTCTTTCATACACACCTGATAAATTCATTCTACACGAGAGCTTTTCCTAGAGTGCAAATTTAACCCTAGTTACAGTTTTCTAATTCCTGAAGATGTAATTTAAGTGTGGATTAGTTGTTTTCTGTCCAGACTCCCTGATTTTTTTTTTTTTTTTTTCTATTTGGGAATTTACCTCTTTTCTTTCCCTTTTGGTGTACATAACATACAACCTTATGTTGAGTGTACATAGCTCTTAAAGTTTAGTTTGAGAGAATGCAGAATTTATACATTACTAAGCTGCCCAAATTTTCATGTTGAGGACTGCACCAACCCTGAGGAAGGAGTTATTTTTAGGTTCTTTGACAAGTGGAGGATACTAAGGGAATTCCTGGTATCTCCAGGTTTGGCTGCAAGTGTCATTAACCAAGAAAGACATGAGGCGACAGAGGCTTGAAGAAAAGTCTTTGGTTATAGCAAGAATCAAAAATAAATTAATATTATAGTGATAAAATTAGAAGAAAGCAGGAGGAGTACCCTAGATGTATAAGTTACCTGGCCACAGTGAAAGTTGCTCCTAAGAGCAAATGGAGGAGATATAAATTTGAAGGAGATCATAAATATGTCGGTTTTGAAACTTATGGCCCCTCACACAGAGGAGAAGACCATTCTGTATTAGTTTTTGGACAGCTGAAGGCACACTTCTGTGAAAAGCCTGAGGAAACTAGGGTTAAGGAAAGGCAGGGAGAGTAGAAGGACAGCAGAAAGGATGGATGGGGTCATGGTGGGAGTTAGAGGCAGAGTAGGAAGTCGCGCAGATCCTGTGACAGAGTGAAGGAGGAATATATCTAATATTAATAGTCTTCAGTTCAAATGTGCTATCATTTCTCTAATGGCTTTACTTTATGGCACTGCTGATAGCCTATTGACTCTCCCTGATGTCACAAGGAAAAGTATGAGCAGACTATAGGCTATTCTCTTGTTATGCCTACAATGCAAACTGTGTTCCAGTGTTGTGTCCAAGACGAATGTTAAAGGAAGGCTCTGCTTTTTATTTTCAAGGATTCAGGCTTTCAAGGCTTTGGACTGAGTGCCAAAAACAATTCATCAGAAATGCTTTACAACTCAGCAATACAAAACCTGTTAGGACACAGATCACCCACAAGACAGAGTTTGGGGAGGAAATATGTAAAGCACTGGTTGACCTCAACATGATTAATGGTTTTTAACACATTGAACTCTGGTGCTTTCGATGTGAATTTTTACACTGGCTCACCCATGATTGTTTATTTTTATTTTCTGAAGGAGGGGGGACCTCCATTAATTTGTAAAACTTCCATTCATATAGAAGTTAATGACAGTCCCTGTATAACAGCAAGATATTTATGAGACACAACTGTTCCAGCAGATTCTACTGCTCCTCAGCAGTTTGTTCCCCTCAAAACCAGCCTCTATCCATTACAGACGTAGAAGAGTTTGTCAATCGTGTCTTTCATGGAGGATGATTTGCAGTGAATGATCCTTAAAAAAGATCATTTATTAGAAGTGAAACTCATTTACTGGATGAGGGCAATGAATGAGATTCCTCCTATAACTAGGAAACAACCCAGCTCCACCTCCTCGCGTTAAGCTGTTTAAAGATAAAGCCATTTTGATACCCTGGACCAGAGTGGGCCAAGTGATGGTCAGTGATAGGCTATTAGGATTCATATCACCATTGTCTTTGCCTCAAAGTGGGGAGAAAAGGGTTATTAAGGTTAATTTTGGCGCCTTACATCTGAACTCCTCCTGTACCTGTATATTACTAGGTGCTTGTAGAAATGGGTTACCTGTATTTGCATGTAGTGGGTGACTTTGCTCTTCCTTCTGAGCCTGCTTACACCTAGGAGGTTGGTCCTCTCTATTATGTTCACATGGCCTGCAAGAGGCCCACAGACACCAGCACTTCCTAGTGATAAAGAGATTGACCATGTCACCTAATTAACCGTTTCCTGGTGCTCGGTATCACTGAGCTGTGTTTACACATGCAACATTCTTTCTGCTTGTCAACAGAGAACTTCATTCTGATTGCAGCAGATTCTGTTTTCAGAGATGCTTTCCCACCTACACATAATGTATGTGATTTTCTTGTCACGTGCTGTATTTTAAATCGGTGACACTGAGCCCTTGTATTCTGAAAACTAATACGTTCCTGATACAGGTCTGCTTTTACTATGGCTTTCTGGGATGAGACATGGGAAGATTAGTTCCCACGCTTCTGCAGAATAAGATCTTTGTTCTGGATATTTCACTTGTATTTAGGGCCAGCCCAGTCAGGACTGTGTGCTGAAGGGGCATGTTCAAAGAGGACACTGACGGAGATAGTCCCCGTCTTCGTGTGCAGCCGCGAGCAGAAAGAGAGCTTGCAAAGCTGTTTGGACACGAGCTGGCTGCATGCGCAGATGTCTCAGTGTTGCACACCCAAGGCCTGGACTCACTGCCAGCCTTAGGCACTCGTGGCCAGTTCTTAGGTCTTCTGAGATGATCCATCATCTTTTTGTCAGGACTTAGGAACTTTCAAAGCCAAAGGATACCTTGTCTCATTTTAGTTTCCAGGAGGCCAAAGAGGTTATGATTCTTTCTGTGTTCAGCTGTAAGAGGGATATGTTCTGAGGGAATTTGTTAGCAGTATTTAGAAGAGAGAATAAATGAAGGGGATTGTTAGCCATGAATCACGTAAGCAGTTGTCTGGAGGGCTGGTTCTCACCCCAAGGATTCTACATCATGTAAAAGACTCAGGGCTCCATCCTCCTAAAAGTTGCTTTAACATCAAGGCAGTGAAAAGTGGTGACAGACAGAAAACTGCAGTGGTAGAGATGCCCGGTCGCTAAGTGAAAGGGAGGGAGTACCCGTTTCCTTCGGAGTGTCTTGCCAAATATGTACCTTTAACCTAGAGCCAGTTTTTGTATGATTGACCTCTTATTTAAGTAAAATGTCCAGAGCTGTTTCTATAAGCTAATACTATCCATTTATCTCCCAATGAGCCAGTCTCTGGATTTAATTCTCACTCTTACTGCTGTCGTTAATCCTGAGCTAAGATTAGAAGAGCAAACATACTGCACAAGGTTAATACCAGCTACTTTAAGTCCTTTAGCAGCTGGTACCTTTGTTAATGCACTTAACCAGTGAGGAAGAAATGTTGGCTTCCCTATGTATTTTTTTCCCTTTTGCTTGTGTTAGACTCCAGCATTTTTCTTCTTATGTGCATTAGCATTTATTATAATTGCTTAAATGCATGGTCAAAGGTTATATGTTTAAGCTCCTTAGACACAAAGATGTTTTTAAAATATTACCTAACTTTTGGAGGGTCTTTTGCCTCCTTTGGCTTTTTTCCCTTGTGGAAATCTTGCATTTGGGAGCATTTTAAAGAAAATAGTTATCCATGTGAGTATCCAATTGCTATTTTGAGAGTGTCCTCAGAGTGGACATTTGCTATTCTGAGTGTCCACTCAGAGTCATGTCCTTATGATGCAAAAAAATATTAAAATTAAAAAATATGTACTGATAATCTTGCAAGTAAATACTACTGCTGCTGTTGTAGCATCTCATAAAAATTTTCTATGTAGATCATCCTTTGATATGAGATCTACATTTTAAATATTAGGCATATTCTACACAGAAATGATACTGTATAGGAATATTTATATGGCTATTGCTGGCCAGGGCTGAAGAATAATATAATGTCACATCAGACCTACAGCAAGTTGTTTTGCCTAGCAAGACGAAACATGCAAGAGCTTCACGCTCCTGAGCTTTAGCATGTGTCTTCTGCCAGCCTTACTGTAGGATTCCCTGTACTTCATGTTCAAGTGCAAGCATCAGGTTAATATCTAAAGAAAACATGGAGCATGCTTGTGGACACAAAGTAAATTTCTGCAGGCAAAGAAGGTAATGGAGGTGCTGAAATGAAAAGTCACTTTCCAGATGAGTTCTTTGCCTCCGATGCTACTGTGGAGTGGGATGGTTCTTGGGAGGACAGTGAAGAGGAAGAGAGCATAGCTCAGGAGTGATGCCTTGAGGCTCATTTTGAGACAGTTAGAAGTTGGGTAAACCAGATTTCCACTGAGATCTGCCACCTATCACCTGTTTATGTTTAGTATCTTAACACTTCTGGAAATGACGATTTCAGCTGTTTAGAAGCACATTTATCACTAGAAAACAATGGAATGGAATGGAAAACTCTTTTGAAGGTCAATGACTGTTTAGAAAGATTCCATCCTATTTGTACTTAAAGCTCCTAACTTTATTTATATTTGCTATTTCTAAGGCAAAGAAGTGGGAAAAATTTTAACTTTTATTTGTATTTTGTGAGTGGGGAAGATATGCAACAGGTAATTCTATTGCTGAATGGACATTAGATTTCCAAAGTATCCTTTTTCTTTTGTTCCAGCCATTGGAGTAAGCGCATAGTTTGATCTCTGCTGTTCATTTGTAAATGGAGAACAGTCAGAGCAGTAGAAAAAAGATAACATGTCTTTTGAATGAAGAGAATGCCATGGTCACCCATGACAGGATATAAACAGTCTACTCCTAATTCAAATGTGCTGCTTGAATGGACCACTATTTCCATGCTCCCTCACTGCCTTGGTGTTTCATAATCTGAAGTCAACCAAATTCAGGGTCTGGATATTGCTGAGCACTTGCAAAAGGCTAATTTAGTGATTGATGCTAGACTTGTAAGTCTGGTCTAGTCTAAGAGATGTTACTCCTAGAAGTCTGATTCTGCTTCATGGAAACTTGTGGAAGTAAAATTCCAGGTTAGTGCTATGGCTGTCATTTCACCAAAATACAGCACTTTCCTTGCAAGTCTACCATCTTAAGGTTGAGCACTTTAAGTATTAATTCAAAATGAAACTCTGGCCCATTATTTCTACTTCTGGGAAAGGAGAGGGAAAAGGAAAATAAATGAAACCTCAGATGGAAGATTCACTACCATTATTGAATTTTACAAAGTGATATGTGGCAAATATCCCATATTGGTAGCTTGGAATCATACACTGTCTATCTGGAATGAGCTTGACTATCTGTGTTGTGGTTTGGGTGGGAGATAGTTTTTTTTCTGTTAAATTGATGACTACAGGATGTGGCAATTCTGATTATACTGAAAATTGCTGTAATTGTTATCAGGAAATAAACATTCAACATATTTTTATAAGATTTAGAGCTTAATGGAAGTTTTCCAGTATTTGAGAATAACTGGAAGCAAAATGGTGCGGATACAAATTGAATTTGGGGTTGGAATAGTAAGAAAGTTGGCCTGCTTTATTCTTTTCAGAAACTGAGGATTACTGTAACACTCACTTCAGTGTATGACATGTTCTCAGCTAAGAACAAATACGAATGTCTTTTTCATATAAAAACACATAGTAAGTAGTGCAGGAATGCATACTTGTCATAAGCATAGCTGCTGTACAGAAAACAGAACAGGAATGTGAATTAAATGTTCTTACAAAGGACATAATTTTCCTCTTTGGTTCTCTCATAGGCCATATATGGGCAACTTCTATCAAACAGACCTGCAATAAAAACTCTGTATTTTGTATTCACCTTTAAAGCAACTGAAAGATAATGCTTGTATAATTTAGGTGAGAGCTCTTATTTATTACTCTGAAATTATAGTACATTTTAAAGTACTCCATATGCGTAGATGGGAGTGAAGATTCTTAAGTTGTTAACATTTGATCTCCTGTTATAATTAATCAGATCCAGAATGTAGTTTAAATAATGTGTTTATATAGTGTTGTCTAAGAGTTTTACTTACAGTCTTGCTTTGAAACTGACTGTATTGAGTGGGACTAAATATAGGTGCACTCTTTTTCCTTTTGATAAAACACATCCACCGGATATTCCTCTTACTTTATTTTAAGAATTGATGATTTTAGAAAACATAAAGCTAATTCAGAAATCCTGTAAGTATTTTATCGGCCTAGTAATATCCATAACTCACTCACTTGAAACATTGCAGGATGGGAATTAAGTTCTTGGACTAAAAAGCTCCATTTTAAAATAAACAGGAGGAAACACAGGGGAGAGACAGAAGAGTGTAACTAGTTTAACATTTAACAAGCCTCTTGATCCATTTTCTGGGCCAGTTGCTATGTTTTTGAAGATAAAAGCAATTACATTAGATATGGGGGCGTTTTTGTGCAGTTGGGATTGAGAGAATTTGGATTCTTTATAGAAGTAGGAATGTGAATGCTTGGCTCTGCCTGTAGGGTAATTTTTTTTTGACCCTCTTTCTGAGCACATCTGGGAGAAATCCAGATCTTGCTGAAATCAGTAAGACTTTTGCTCATTGTCTCTAATGAGATCAGAGTTTCGTCTGTGAATTAATATTCAGTCACTGGCCAACTCCAGTGGAACTACATTTAAAATCTTCTTTTTTTACTACTTCAAGTTGTCTCGTTCTGGCCCCGGACTGCAAAATGACTCTCAAGAATTTTTTTATGGATAGTACATCACTGATTATTTTAGCATGGACCCCTGTTAGCTGATGCTCACAATATCTTGATGAAAGCTGGGGGCTCAATAATAAAATCTGAACATTTGCTAGACAATGGATTACATGAAAGTGTTGGGTCAAAGTACTGTGTTGTAAATGTTGGACAACCAGTGGGAAGCTTCTGCTTGGGATCCTGATTTTTTTTTTTTTTTTTTAATATCCTTTAGGTTATAGTGTTAACCTAGGCTGAAGGAGACCAGGGCTCAGTGCTCCTCTTTATGAGATTCACACCGCTACCCTTCTTAGCTGTTCAGAAGCAAGATCTGGAGGATGGAAACTGATCCTCTCCTGTCTTGTTCAGAGCTGCACTACTGTGCAGCCCAGAATGCAGAATATCTAAGGCAGAGAAATCCATGAGGGTGAAGAGAACCTAATTCTATAGCCCAATGGTGAGGAGGGAGTCCTGGTTGCAGCACCTCTTTGCAAAGGGGTTCATACTTTTTATCTCTTAATGCAAAACACACAAGCAGGCAAGGACACAGTGAAATGAAGATGGATGTTAGATTTTTAGTTCAGGGTGCCATTTGAATTGGGCCACTAGACTAAATATGCTTTGTAATTTTAGGGGATTATGTAAAATTGTCATAATGGTTGTGATCTCATTTTGTCATCTTGTGTACTTACTAGGAAGCATAAAGAAATGATCAGTGAAAATCAGTCTCTCTGGTAGTATGAATGAGTTGCTAAAGCTAATGTAGGTTGTAGGAAGTACTGAAGAAGGCAAAATGCACTAGAAGTGACTATTCCTTCCTTTTTATTTTGTTTTAACTCTTGTTGCCAGTTTACTACTCTGCCTTTCAAATCTAGAGTCTGATATAGTAAATAGAAATGTTATTTTTACTTTCCTCTGTGCAGTTTACTAGCCTGGTATATGCTAGCCAGGTGACTAAGTCATCAAAATGAAAACTGACTCATCAGAAGGAAAACTGGTAACTTTATTTGAAGCATCCTGTCCTAGATGTAGTGTCGGTTATTTCCATTTCGTTCCTGGGTGGCAATGAAAGCTCCTTCTCCTTGGGACTTCAGTAGCCTCCTCTGTTGAGTCTCTGCCTTTGTGTTTTTCTGCCTACAAGAAGCAGTTGGAGGCACAACTGTGCGAAAAGGCAAAAAGCGAACAAGCGGACTGTGTATTTCAGATAAAGGAGCAAGGCGGGTAAGGTGCCTTAATATATTACTCCAGAAGGGGTTTGCTGGAGCCAGGAAAATCCAGCCTGTCCAGCCTGGCTCTGCTTTCCTTTCACCCCTCCTGTGAGTACTGCAAGTTGTTTATTTCTTCATCCTTGCCCTCAGTGGGAACAACCAGGCTCGTTGTCTTTCCCACCTCCTCCTCCTTTCTGCTGCCTCTCTTTGTTCCTCGGAGAAGTGGGAGTGAAAAGGGGCACTTACACTGAAAGGAAAAAAACCTCCCTTTTCCTTGTTTGCGAGTAAACTGCTCCCAGGCTCAGGCTCCAGAGAGCTCCCCAGTGCTTCTTTCCTCCATGCCCAGTGCAGTGAGAACCTCTTTGTTTTGTCAGGTTCCTTTCCTGGGGCCCATGTGCCCAACACCCTATTGGAGATTTCAGCTAGGACTAATTCTAAAACGCATTAGGACCTTGATTTCCTTTAATGGTTTGCTCCATTAATTATTCATCTCTGTTTTTAAAGTTGTAAGTAATTACTGAAATAGATATTTATTTGATAATTTACTGTTTAAAGATGAGTTTGAGAAGAAATTAATCTCATTAAACTGGAAGACACTATGTAATCTTCTCAGACATTCCAAGTTTCCTCTTAATATTTTACAGTCTTTTTACTATTTGCTTTGTATCTCTTTTCTTCAATGTGTTTATTTTGGGAAGGTCAAAACAAAATTCTCTCTATGTCTCTCATCAGCTTTAAGATGAATGCATACAGTTGGAACAAGTTTCATTGAAGCTCTCATACAGAATAAACAAAGTCCTGACCAAAGCCTTGACTCATGATAGACCTTTAATGACTATTGTCATGAAAAAGTAGTTAACGTGTTCTTCGCTGAAAAAGGGTGTAGCTTTGCTGTGGAGTCAGCAACACATCAAAATAGGGGCAACCAAGGGAGAGATTCAAAGGGAAAGGTTGATATGGAAATGATGGACATTGGAAAGAGCATTAGCAGCTGTGCACTGATTAAAGAGGGCGATGCAAGCACGTTGGAAAGCCAAATATGTCACGATGGATTTCTGATGCTAGAGGGTCAAGCACTTCAGATGGAAATCAGTCTGCAAAAATGAGTATTACAATAGGGCGTTGTAAGTGTGTAGTTACCCCTTAAGCTTTTGCCGGACGTATCAGAGTATCTTGTGGTAAAGCAATTTTGCCTCAAATGTTCCTGTACTCTGTGGGGAATCTGACATTCTTGTGGATTATTTTGAGAAGGGAGTTTTGCTGTTTCTGTAGATGGAGCTAGAGAGCAGGGAGATGCTGCACGTCCTAAAATGAAGCAGATTTGTTTCCACTGCCTTTTGTACTTGTGTGACAGTTAGCATAGCACTTGGCAATCAAAAAGTGCTGCATGCTGCTCTTGTCATCATGCGGTGGGGCAGGAAAACTGCTGACATGGAAAAGTGGAGACAAAAATCAAGCAGAATGATTCATGGCTTGGAAGGAGCTGTGTCCTGGGGAAAGATTAATCAGAACTGGCCCAGAAAGCTCAGGGATAGTAATATGCATTTCATATTATATAGTTACTGGGTGATAGAAAAATATCTTTGGAGGAGTTGGGCCAGACACAGGGATGCTATTTAAGGAGGTACGTTTATTATTTTTTCTTCTAAGAAAAGTCTCTGGTGTAAGTCTAATCTCTCCATGAAGGAAAGGACTAGGAAACCTGGGTTGTATAGTTTACAGACACATGACATTCACAGGCCAGCATGATAGGAAAAATAACTAACAAAAAGGTTTGTTTTATACCTTTTAACATGTGACTCATACTTTCAGCCTCTAGATTAGATCTCTTTAAGCTTAAACTTTCTGACTGACATAACATATAGCGTCCTTTCTAACATTTCTTGGTTTAAGCCTTTGCACCCTGTTGAGGAAGGACTGAGCGGACTGTTGTGGGAAATTACACTTTCAGACTGTTGCTTAGTGAAGAGAAGATGTCAGGAGAACTATGGGACAAGCAGGGAAAAAAAAAACTTGATCTACTTTGTGTGTCAGATAGATTAAAATTCTGTTTCTACTTTTAATGCTGTACAATAAATTATCAGTGCATTTCATAGGTTTTGTACTTTCTCCTTTGAGATGGGGGAACAGCAACATAATAGGGGAGATTTTGATTAGAATGGTCTCAAAGATGTATTAATAGTTAGAAGGAATAAGAGACAAAATATCCTTATAATTAATTGGGAAAATACGCACGGATTATCCAACAGCTGGGAATCTTTTAGAGTAACTTTGCAAAGGAGTGTAGCTAACAATGTCATTTTCTAACTACAATTAGAAAAAATATTCAGAAGTAACAAGTTTTGAATTTGTTGGACCATTTTAACCAAATTTGAGTGCCCCTGATTTCTCAAAATTGTGAAGTTCCCACACATACACATTGCAAGCAAACTGGAGCTAGCAAAGAGATTAGCACCGCTATGGAAGGCAGAGTGCCAGTATTTATCATTCAGTCCTCTGCTTTTCCGTCGGAAGGCAATAAGCCTGGGCACCACGGCCAGGCAGGCAGCACACCCAGTGTTCAGGAACAGGGACGGTGTGTGCTGCCTCCTGCTTGACCTGAAGCTGATGGATATGGGAGGGATGGGGGGCGGATGGTGTCGATGGCAGTGAGGGGAATTTATCAAAGGAATATGGAAAAGGGGCTTGGGTTGTTGCGGCGCAGGGGGGTGGGGAAGGATGCAAGCCACAAATCTGTAGGAAACCAGGCTTTATTAGTTCTACTGCTTTTGGAACAACTTGTTTAAACTTCCCCTGTAGGTAATTAACTTTCTAATGGCACTGTGAGATAGGCCACCTGCAGAACCCTTGGGCAGAGGGATTCACAAGCATGTACAGTTCAAAATAGGGCCTCATGGAAAACTAGGCAAAAGTGTGTTAGAATAATATTTACATTCAGTAGCATTAAGTACATCTGTTTGTTATTAGTGGGAGGCTGAACTGGCTAAAAATCTTCCACAAGAGAGTGACCTACCAGCAGAAGGCCAGGTACCTCTGACAGCTTTTCTACAACTACCAGTAGAGCTATTTTCAAAAGCATGACAAGATTTCCCTCTCAGTGCCAAATACAAATGAGATCTACTATTGATCACTGGCGTATATGGATGTTTCGTTCCATTCTGTTATTTCTCTGTACCTCTTCTCTTGATTATTCCTATGTGTATATGGGTGTGGAGTTTGCAGGCAAACTTAGCTTCAGTTCAAATCAATGCCAGCCAAAGGTGGTCAACCTATTCAGAAAGTCAAGTGACGGGTGACAGTTTTGAACCTACTAATGATTCTGAACTCCTCTAGAATATTTCAGGATGACTGATTTCAGTGTAGTTGTGATCATTTCTGTTATCTGGACGTTTAAGTAGAAAAGCTATGGTATAACTTAAAACAGAATCTAGATCCTCCAATCATGTATATTAGATATATTAGTTGTTTGAGTCTGTGTGTGCTTATACATGTATTTAAGCATTGACATAGAATTCAGACTGTTAGGTTAAATTTCCACTTTTGCTATGCATTTATTCAGTGTAAAATTTCGTAACCACTCCTCTATTGCATAGTTCTTAAGTAGCTCTATTTTTCTCTTAGCTATTTAGATTTGCAAAAGTGTGAGGGAAGCGGGAGAAAAGGCATTCTTTGTATGTTTATACATAACATGCAGCACATTAAACCCTGCAGAGCTCCCACCTTTGATAATCAAATCTTTCTAATTTTAGATATTTTCAAGTTACAGAGAGACTTCTGACTTTGAAAGCTGCTATTGCAAGCACCTCTTTAGATATATTACTGTTGTCTATTCTGTAAATTATAAAGCAAGCAAACAAACAAAAAAAACCCTCAGACCTTCTCGACCCTGCACCTCTGCAGGTTTCCTTTAAGCTCTTGCTTAGTGAAGAAATTACATTTCTCTCTGGCCTACTGTCTGATCTCAAAGCAAAATGTTTGTATCAGCTGTTATATCTGGATCAGTCCTCACCTTAAGTGGCTTTGCGGGTATAAGTGTGCCTAAATTTTGTTACACCTTGGTCTCCTACCTATACTTCTGCTGCCCACTCATTGGCGTGAAGGATTTCCAGGATGTTTTGTTTGCTCAGCATATTGTTAGTGTGATACAAAAGATGCAGGTCAGTTCTGTTGCCCAGCCATGGTCATCCATGCTGTATGAACTCGCAAGGGACTCTGAGACGGTATGCACTATGTGACTGGCACACATGGCATAGGACCTGTGAAAGACATGGCCCTTCTGGAAAGAAGGGCCAGTTGGAAAATCCAAAGGTGTCTCCAGTGGCACTTAGTGCCTTCACTCATTCACCTCAGATCCAACAAGGAGACAATTTTTATCTATTCAGTATTCTTCAATGTAAAACTACCTCATAAAAATTATTCCCCAAGACAGGAACAAGCAAATGTCCCTTTGGTTTGCCCAAATCTGGAAGAAATCTATCTCAGTTAACCTCAAAGAGAAATGAGCTTTGGGAAGTAAAATATCTCCAAAGAGAATTAACACAATAGCAACAGATGTGAAGTGCTGTGTGGCTAGATCTTAGCAGCAGGAGTAACCACCTTATCATGAGACTTGGAGTGTTATTTTGTGGTTTAGGAAAAGCAAGTAGGTATGACCAAAGTGACTGTCCTTTGGGAAGATGGAGTCAAAGGGCACATGCTTAATAGCCGCAAATATGAGCTATTCAGAAAACAAACAAAGACCTCTAAACTAAAATGTGCAGGTGACTGAAAAGGTCACTCTGTGAAAAGCACAAAGAATGAAGCAAAGCAAGGTGATGAGGTGCATTTGAAACATTGGCCTCATTTCCTGTCTAAGTGCACCAGATGAGGAGCAATGTGGGTCAGTAGATCCCGCACTGAAGTTGGGATCCTTCAAATTTCTCCAATCCACATAAGGCCTTGGGGCACAGCTGTTCATATAATGACAAGTAGCGCGGGTGGGTAATGAGTTCAGAAAGTGTAGGATTCTAAAGCTGGACTATTTAAACAGTGCAGAATGGCAGGACTTTGGAAACAAATCTTAACATTTTATAAGCTGTGTAGCTGCCTGAGTGCAAATATTCATTCAAAAAGAGGAGACCACGTACCTATTAAACCTGCAAATAAGACAAAAAATTCTTAAGTAAACCTGCATCCAAGCAGTGGGGTCACCCTTTTGTTTCTATAAATGTGTATAGTATTTCTATTTATAGCAGTTTGGTTTCAAAAAGGTATGGACTTGGTTCTCTGCTTCTGTGTACTAACTCACGTTTGTACAAGTAGATATATTACTCATTCAAGGATTTGTTCCGCCTTTGTCCTTACCAGCTGAAAGCAGTCTACTCTGAATTTTTCTTTCTGATATCAGATCTATGCTATGCTGCAATGCATTTCCCATTAAGGCTTTTTTTGTGCTCATTTGAAAGCTGAAGGCTTTGCAGAAATCAGACACCCTTTTCAAATCAACTTATATAAAAGTATGACAAAGTAGGTTATATGGAGATCTATCAGGCCTGGTTTGCTATGCTTGCTTTCCAGTGTGCTAATTTTTTTTTCCTTACTCCAACTGTCTCTTCTCAGACAGTTATATCTATTTTGATAAGCCTCATTTTGTTCTGTGTGGTCACTTATCTGTTGTGACACACTTATTGGCTTCCACATGTTGCTGAACGGTGTTTGGATGGGGGGATTAAGTTACTGTTTCTAGCTGTGAGTTTGTTTGGTCACTTGGACACGTTCACTGGGATGGGAGATGTTAGAGTCCATATGCAGCCTTCCAGTTGGAGATTTTCTATTTTCTTTTGTCACTGTGGGGGACCTCACACATGTTTCCTCTGTGAGCCCTACTGCAAGGAAATACATGTAGTGCATTAGCTTTGCTAAAGCAAAGTGAAGACTATTCAGTCTGGCTTCTGGTATCTCTGCCTCTGGGAAGCCTCTTTGAAAAACTTAAAGCAGGAAACAAGAGCTGTGAAAGGGGCTCCCAAAAACCTTAATGTCCATTACAGAAAGCCTTTCTTTAATAATTCTTGGCAAAATTTATTTAGTGAGTGAAGCCTATGCTGGCTTCTGTTTGAGCTAGAATTATGGAATCGGGAATTCAAATGGATATTAAGCAATGAGCAGTCAAACTGCCCAGAAAGATCTTTGGATGTTTCCTATTAAAATTATTTCCTACTTTATTATAGTGCTGCTTTGAGAATCTAAGGGTTGTAAGGTTGACTAATTTATGCTTTAGTCAGAGATCTGTTTCCTTGTGAATGTTGTGACTGACTGTATTCTACTACTGTCAACCATCCTTTTGCTCCTGCCTTCAAGTGACCATTTTTTGTACTGAAGCAGAATTGGGGAAGATGTCTTTTCTCATGTTTCTTAGCAGTTCAGCATGCATAAAAAGCAACTATGTTGTGAGCCGCTTGTTGTTCAAGTGGCAGTTATCTTGTATATAATTGGTTTTGAGCATGGCTTTGACAGTGAAGAGTTGGGAGGCAGATACAAAGAATCTGCTTAATCTGATTGATTATTATAAAACAAGTAAATATACAAAAGCAGCATAGAAAAAGAAGAAAACTTTCCGGATTCCTCTTCCAGGGATGTTTGCACCCAAGTCTCAGGTGTCAGCAGTGTAGCCACATGTGGCAGTGGTTGATTCATTTTCATGGATAAGTAGCTTTGGAAATGGCATAAGTCATGTGGGTTTCCCCTTTCTATGCTGATTTAAAGGGGCTGCTCTTCTGGATTTTAATAAATGCCCTGGGAAAATATATTAATTTGTTTTTCATAATATTGCATGAGACATAACACAGCAGCTTGACACAGCAGCAGATCTCTGGTAGTGGAATTATAAAATCAGATAAACTAAAAGAAGCTAGTGTTTTCTTTACAAATGTGGTATATATGAATGATGTGGCAATGAATGGATGCTAATGAGATAAAAACCAATGAATTCAGTCTATGCACTTGAGTGGTAAGATATTTGAATATTTATAATGCTATTTTATCTGAAAAGCTGGATATAATTTGAAGGAATATTCAGTGGTTTCAAAAAGCCACTGCGCACCCAAATAACTGGAAAAGCATGGCATGAATCTGAATGCAACTTTCACATCTAGGACTGTGCATATACAGGCAATTACTTGTGTGAATGCACTTGAAAAAAACTCAATGTAATGTCTGCTAGGCAGCCAATAAACTTGAATTATATCTTTCTGTTTCTCTCAGCCAGGAAGTCACACAGCTATTTTTAAATCTGTATCCATGAACATAGTTGAACATAAGTCTCTTTCTTGGGGAGAAGGGGACAGAAAAAGATTTTAAATGTCCTCATTCTAAAATTTCCTACCCTTGTTTATCTCTTATTGCCTCTCTCTTCCTTATGGGCTTATGGGTTGCATTTTTTCCAGCCTAAAGGCAAGAGTCCAAGAGTTCTTTCCAGAAATCCTGCATTTTAAAGGGCTCCCTAGTAGAAAATAGGCGATCAGTGTATCTTTCACTGAAGTGTTTTTACCTCTGGCATGTGGGGCAGAGAACATGCCACAAGTTCTTGGGAAGTTTGCTAATAGATATAGAGGATAGGGATGAAAGTCAGACTGCAATTTGTCCCCAGAATTGTCTCTCTCTGGAGTACTACACCACAAAGAAACACAGGAAAGAACACGATTAGGATGTATGAGTTTTTCTCTGCCTACTGCACTTGGCAGAAGGAAAAATGCAAATGAGAAAAATTGTTCTTGGAAAGGTTGTGGATGGAATTTGCCTTTGCATTTTCCTTCTGTTTATTACTGTAAAAAATCTGAGCGGGGTTGGTTTAAACCTCTAAGCTTTTATTTGGTAGATCTAGGTTCAATACCTAACTCTAGAATAGATATGAGATAGGATTTGGGGCAAGTTACTCAAAACTCTCTCATATAATCAAAATAAAATGAAAGATAATTCCTTTATTCCTCACTGTGTTTACAGACATTCTAAGGCAGCATCACTAACTTGCACAGCCCATAGTGCAAATGACAATCTATCTCCAAGAATTGGAAATAATTTGATTACTTAAGTAAAAAAAAAAAACTGTATGCTAATGAAGGGAACAGCAGAAAGACATGGAAGGACCATGTGAAAGCAGGAGAGAAAAGAGGTGGAAAAAGAGAATAGATGATAGAATTCATGGAGCCTTTGATGTTCTTTTCCTCTATTACTGGACCTCAGGTCTCTTTGCACTGATGTAGCTGATGCCCAGTTATGGAAGGCAACTTTGCTCGCTGAGGTCAGAATGCCACTGGTCCATTCTGCGCTTTGATTTGTATTTCTACTACTTCAAAAATGTTGCTTAGTTCCCGAGGACAGGCAAGATATTATCCTTGCTGGTTTGTGAGAGGTTTATATTTGCATCAAGCATCTTGAGATCTAGAGACTGGTGATCTCTTGATTGTAAAGCCCAGAATCATGTGTGTGGTGCAATTAACTTCTACTGTTAACTTCTCTAGAAAGATGAAGAAGGAATAAAGACGACTTTCTCATGGCGTCTACTTGCAGAGTGGTGCCATTTGTGCAAGCGAAAAGCTTAAACTTTCCAATATTCCAAAGGCTGGTTTTGGAGTTATGATGAATCTCTGTGCTCTTTCTCATCAGTTACTGAATGGTTTTATGGGTAGCTGGTGTCTGAGCAATTACTGGATCTGCTTGATGGTTCAGGAGTGCTAGGCAATGTCAGGGTATCTTGCCTGAAGGTAAGAGTCCAGAAGACATTTCTGCCGTACTGCATTGTCGTTGTTCTCCTGTGCCAGGTCCTTAGGCTTAGGAATTTTCTGGTGAGGCATATTTCATCAAAAAATTTAGCTTGTGGAAACAAAATTTGTATGAGAAAAAAATGTTTTAGACACATCTCCCAATGTAAAAATTTTAAATGAGTTCTTGGGAATTGATGAAATCTATTTGGCTTTTCTGAAAGCAATAGAATCCTTTTAGAGGAAAGGAATTTATTATGAAATTTTAATGTATGCTGTTTTCATAAAAGTCTTTTAATCTGAATTTTTATTCTGATCAGGATTGGAATAGAATTCAAAATGTTGAGTCCCTTTTGTTGCTCCATAAAAATTTTTCAACTTAATTGTTTTGCAGGTCCAGGGTCTGAGATCATACGAAAAGTGGGAAAATATTTTTTCCTTTCAAACAGCTTGAAGTCTCTTGAGGAGATCTTTATGCAGGTTTGATAATGCTTTTAAATATTTTTGTTAAGTAATAATGATTTGTAAGAAATTTTCATTTTTGTTTTGTTGATTTCCTGATGTAGACATGGAGAAGTTTCTTACTAGCTAGCGTTTATTAATTGGTGTGGAGGATGATTCGCATATTTGTTTTGCAGTTTTCCTAAGGATTATTGTGTAGACAGTTTTCAGTTTTAAACAAAACAACAACCCTGCACTAAATGACTGATCTTATTTTAATAGCGATGTATCTGTTAGAGAGATGGAACTCCTTGAAAGAGTTGCAAAGAACTTGGGCACGTCCTGGGGTTTGTACTGCTACAGGTTTTGTGTGTTGCAGAGTTTCAGTTTGGATTTGAAATGTGTCGTTTGAATAATTTATTACCTGAATATATCCAGGGAATCTGAGGTGTTTTCAGTATCATGTATATTTGGCCAGATGAAACTGTAAAATATGCGTTTGTTTAGGGGACTAAAAAATTGACCACTTTGTGATGCATATAGCTCATACAGTTATTCATATGTACATTACTAAAATCAATAAAGAGGGACTTTCCTATATTTCTGTTCTTAGTGTAGTGTACATTAAAAAAAAAAAAAAATCTTTTGCCTTTCCACACGATGAGATCTGTGGGGACGGGTCCAGCATCAGAAGACTGGCTGATATTTCTGTTTAAGAAGCAAAGTAAATAAAACAAAATCCCTAGAGGGGATAGCACTGCCATGTTCCTTTGGAAGGCTCCTAATTGGACAGAGCTGCCCTCAGTCCCCTCGCAGAGCCATCAAGCACACGTGGGGAATTAATTCCAGCTGACTTTATAGCCACCTTCGCACAATAACAATAAATAATGAAATAAATGCAGAGCACTCTTGCTGGTTGGGTCTCCAAGCGCTCTGCCGTCCACTTACACAGTAGCGCATTGATTTTTCTCACCACTGCAATACAGGGATCCTGTGTCAAAACATGGCTGCCGTTTAAAAGCACACAACAAAGTCACCCTGCATTTAAGACAGCAATCAAAACTCGCTGAGGAAAATGCTGGCTATTTTTAAGGATGCAAAATATACAGTTATCAAATACAGAATATTCCTTTTATCTTTCATCTTTTATCTCCATTGCTGTATGACTTCAGAGCCAAGAAAGAAAACTGCACAAAATGGCTATTTTATCAATCCTTAGTCACTTATTCAAGGAACATAATAATTCCCATTGCTCTTCTTTGAATAGCTTCCACCCGTCGTCGTCGTCTTTTTTTTTTTTGTTAAGCATATTTCTGGTTCTAAACTGCTTACATTGCACACATCTGCAATCTTACCCGTCTCGCTAATCTGACCAAATTGGACTAAAGTTGGAAATGTGATTGTGGCATAGCTGGCTGTATCTGCTATTTTTGTCAATGAAGGTGGATACCGATAGCAGAAAAACAGAAGAGGGAAACTCCAAATATCACAGAAAACAGCGAGATCAACAGTAGCACTTGAACAACGTGCACTGAGGTCTGTGTTTTGCTCTTAGTATTTAAGTTAGGCTGGTGGAGGTTAGGTGCTGTGACCGTCTGTCTGAGAGCATTGTATAACCTGCCCCATCATATGGTGGTTTTTAAGAACATGTCACAGATAGCACTGAGCTCCTTTAGATGTCACCTCGCACTGTCAGCCCATCTCCAGTGAGCTTTTTGCTGCCACTTCAAAAGGCCTCATTCTGTATGACTTCTTTGATCCAAAATTATTTGTTTGCGTTTATTCAGATCAAACCTGGTTTATTATTATTTTTTTTTAACTTGGAAATCCAGGTATCTTTTGGTTCCTTGTTTATCTTGAACTTTTTTTTTTTCAGTGTAGCCAGAGATGCAGTGATACTATCGTTAATTTTTGTTTATCCTTTTCATGTGTGTATGTGTGTGTCTACATATTCCAGTTTTTAAGTTTGTAGGAAAATGTCTCAGGTTTCTGAATTTTTTTCAAACTTGCTTGCTAGTAGTAGTTAACAGCTTTCTGTAAGTTTTTTGAAATCCTGCTCTACTATTTTGAGTTTGAGTTGGTTTCTGGTAGTAATTCTGCTGAGTTGCCTCACACCACCATGTTCTCCATTGACACCTTCCTTGTTTATAAGAACCTTTGGGAGACAGGATATCAGGCTTAACAGATTTTCATTTTTTAATGCATTAAGAGGAAGAGAGACTCAAAGAATTGCCATCTCTTTTATTTTTAATTCTTTTCCTGTTTATAGTTTTCCTGGGCCCTGATACTGATATATCCCTGATACTGAATGCTCTATAATTGAACGACAAGAAGTAATATATTTGAGACTTTTTTTTCTCAAAAAAGAGAGAGTTTTTTTTCTTTCTTTTTTTTTTTTTTCTTCTTTTTTTTTTGTTTTTTATTTTTTTTAGTAAGCCCTAATGTTAGAGGAACTACTGTGTGTTCAGTAGTGAGAAATGAAGCTCTAAAGGTTTGGAAGATTTTTGGAAAAGTTCAGATGCCTCAGAATGTTTGGATTCTTCTCAAAACTTTTTCTTAGCTGTATAAATCTACCACCCAGCTGTCACCCTCTGAGGAATTAGCAAAAAAGCATATTTATAAGACAAATTGTTTGGCTGATGGAGAGAAATATGTTAGCAATATTCTTGGATTCACATTTGAAAGCAGGATATTTCTTCCATTGCAGTCAGAAGTCAGGATTGCAAGTCGGTTCTTTCCAGCAAACGTACAAAAGCCTTTTTCTTTCTGCAGGCAGTTAGCCACACCACCATGGGCTGTGATCTTGTCAGTTCTCATAAGCTAGTAACACCAATGGTAACAAAATACTTTCCCTAGTTATAGGATGTACATTTCCATGAATTGGTTTGGTTCATCTCACATATGAAGTGTGAATCTTTTTTTTTTTTTTTTTTTTTTTAAAGTATGAAGAACACTGAGAGAATTCTGAACAGTCTTTTTAATATTAAAAGCGAGTCATACTGAGGAGAAGCCATTTCTTATAACTGAATCAATAACGGCAAGAAATCATTCAATGCAAACTTAGCCTGAGAGCCTAGAGGTATCTCTGCTGTGGCAAGATGACTGCTGGATCAGACCCAAAGCATGGAAATAGGTGGGTGATTCACCATACAAGATTTCTGCATCTTCTGCAAAGCCACTCGCCATCTGGGGTAATAACACCAGAAAGGACAAAATAAATGTGGACTCCCTTGCCTTTGCTATGTGTAAACAATTATCATTCAGGTGGATTTAAAAGGGCTTTACAGCCAGGCTCATTTATACAATGTGTTAATGTGTATTAGGTCTCCTGCCACCGAAAGCCGGCCACTTACGAACTGAAACATGGCACAGGTTCAACAGCGTGTAGCAGCTCCGTGCAGCACGGGAGGCGCTCGGCGCAGAAAATGTCTCCAGCTGAAATGGCCCAGAGAATGTCAGGAGGAATAGATTTAAATTGCACTATATATTTAGGCAGGACTTGCATCTTGAATTGACTTATGGAAAAAAATAGCCAGGGGTTGTTATTGATCAGTGGCTGTGACTGATGATGCCGAGGCTCCGTTAGAAGATGGCACTTTAATGCTCGCTGTCACCATAGCGCGGCAGCGGATCGTGCTGGCTCAAAAGGAGAAGAACCTTTTGAGTTTGTTGCCAGCACTGCCAGGAGCAGCTGAGTTTTCTCCTACAAGAACACCCCGCAGGCATAAGTAAGGAGCAACATCTCGGCTCCTGCGGCAGCTCTATTTTCACTTCGTAATATTCCAATTTTTAGCAATTCTTTGAATAGATAGATTCTTATAGAGAGATGCATTTGTTAATCCACTGCAATAGATCCCTCCTGTAAAGTCCTGTAAAAGCAAAGCATTATGAATGCAAAAGATTTTTCTTGCTAACACTGTTGAGAGGATGGAAGTTCTGGTGGGAAAACTTCCAAATGAAACTTTGGCTTCACTCACTCAGCTGGAGTAGCACAGTCTCCTTACTAACAGCACCTTTTTTTTTTTTTTTTTTAAACCACAAACTTTCCTGTGTCACAGATCTGTGCAAATATTTCCCATATGTCACCTGTCTGATCCAGTAATCACTTAGGGCTGGAGTGTAAATTACACAAGCAGCAGCACACAGACAAATATCTGAGTTGCAGGATTCTCTGATTCAGTTAGACTTGTCTACGATGAATTGAAATGATGACAAATTTTGAAGGTTTCTATTCTATATAGCTGGATATATTTCAGTGTTTGGAGAGCTATTATTCTGCACTCCACTTTGCTACTAGGTAAGGCAAAATGTCTCACTTGTGTTTTAATGGTGCCTCTGTTGATGTTTGCTTTCCCATGTGCTTCGATTTCTGTCCAGTGTGCTGTCATTACACCATGAACTAGATTCTCTGGGCGGTGACCGTCTTTCTCTAAACGTCTAGAATGCGCATGATATTTTGCAAACAAGTTAATAATGTAAGCTAATGTTTATTTTATTTCTGTAGCACTTCTTTTGATGGTTTGGCTGTAATGTTTCAGATAGGATAATGGCTCAAAAAGTGTTTTCATTTTAAAGAATTCTGTAATTTTTAAATCAGTTGCTTCCTTTAAGTTGACAGAAGTGTGTCCCTCAGCACAAAACTGGATGAGTATGTGGGAGGCATAAGAAATACAAAGGTGTAGGAGACTTGGGTTTCTGAGGTCTTTTCAAAAGAAAAAAAAATTGGAAAACAATGCCTTAGACAAGCCCAGCTGTAGATTTCCCTGTCGGCTTGTGCGTGTGTGCGGGTTCGTCCTGCCCCCAGCAGTGACTGCTCTGTGTGGGGCTGATCAGGCAGCTGGTTAAAGCTGCTGGTTGGCCTTCACTGAGCAGGGCAGTGTTGTTCCTCCAGCCTTCCTTCATGCTGGAAATGGATGATCCCGTTCTCCTAATATTACAGCCTTATGGAGCAAGGGCACTTGTTTTTAATGGGGCCACGTTCTCCCATTTCATCACCTTTGCTGGGTATAACTTTTTCCCCAAGCCTTGCACTATACCCTGCACCCTTTCCATGTTGCGTTCCTTTCCTGAAATTCCTATTTTTCTTGGTTTTCTGTACTTAGGGTGTCTTTTACTCTATTTTATTTTGGCTTAGTTTTCTTAGTTTCCGTTTATCCCTCCCTGCTTTATTCACCAACAGCTTTTCTTAGTGATACCATTGTAGGCATGGACATTGAATGCTACACAAAAGTAGAACAAAAATAGTTTCTTCATTGGAGGGTCCTTACATGTCCTCTCTGGCCAACTGATGGTCATCATCTCTTCCATACTTGTACTGACTGAAAAAGCATATATTTTGGAGTCAGTAACAGTGTGAATGAATGTAGCCTACAGGATGTGGTGAGCAGGTTCAATAACAATGATTGAAGCTGCTGCTGGGTTACAGCTGACAATAGAGATGGGCTAAACATAGTTGAGTTGTATTGCTTAACTACAAGTTTTAAAGTCTTTTTTTTTTTTTTTCTTTTTTGAATGAAACATATGCATACTTTCTGCCACAGTTTTGGGCAATATTGTTAGCTGATTTTGTAAAAGAATCAGCCATTTTAAGAATAGTTCTAGTCTCATCCTCAAGTGGAAAGCAACAATACACAACCCAAGGGGCAATTTGGTAGAATTTCTGTGTTACCAGTTGCATTTAATGTGAACTGACTGAGCAAATTCCTGACAAAACCACCTCACCACTGTGAGTTTCTACATTACATGAATTTTTGAGTACATTGTTGACTGCAGCACTTCCTCCTCTAGGCAATTGACACAATCCAAAGGGTTTGTGGAACTGACTTAGACAGGGGTCAGAAAACAAGGGGACTGATTGTGGTAGACTAGGCTACTTCAGTTCTGGAACTTCTTTGGGGACTACTCTGTTCAAGGGAGCTTGCGAGAGAAAGGACAGGTGGAAGTGCTCTGTATTTTCTCCTTGGGTAGAGAGAGGAGTCCTCACAGAAGTCATTTAGCCCTTGATTATATGTGAATGTGCAAACTACATCTCTGTGCACCTGCAGGAATAAAACAGGCTTGAGATGTTCTCTTTAAAAGTTTCTTTGAATGTCTCTAGCAGTTTAGTAGAAATCATGTACGAAAATGAAGCTTTTGTTGCCTTCAGTTGCAAGGGGGAAAAGCAGAAGAATTCTTTACCATATTTTTTATAGTTCAGAGTTACTTATTATAGCAATTATTTCTAGGAGTTCAGAGTAATTTTAGGAACTTTTTTTTTCTGGCAAAAACCCGCAGAGATAAAAATGGCTCTTGCTGCCCTGGTACAGTGGCAACCGCTGCAAAGCAAAGTGCTCCCCTGAGACGTGAAACTCAGCAGTTTCCCACTGAGTGCTGGACCAGCTGTGGAAGGAGGAGGAATAAAAGGTGATATGAGTTAGATTTATGCTGATGTATGAGGTGAGTGTAGACATTTTGCTTAGAAGTTGCTAGAAGGTCATGGTATTTTACCAACTGAGATTTATACATTTGAAAATGAACCTCCAAATGGGAATGTTTCCAAAGTCTAATAAAGCAGAGCTATGCTCATACACTGACCTTGGCAAGCCTGCAGGTAAGTTCCACAACTTCTACCACCTTATAAACACTAAGATGGGTTATATAGAAAAAACTATAGAGGCTCTATTTAGAGACTTATGGTAGCAAGTAGGCAGAAAAACTTCAAAACCACCAATTTAATTTATTGAAGGTCTCAACAGGAATATATAGGAAAAAATTCTGTCTTCCACTGCACATATTCCCCCAGCAACACAATCTACCAGCCAAAAGTGCCCAGAATTTAAGGAGGGGGAAAAAAAGCCATGTTAAACCTATTCAGTAATACCGCTAAATGAAACTCAAAGGATGAATGTGGAGCTGAATCTGTATTTTAACCAATGAACTCAGCAAGAAAGCATACAACCAAGAAAGTTTTCAAACTGTTCTTAACCACGTATATAATTATATATCATCATAGTATGCAATATAGTAGTTCACCCACTGTGATTTAGATACTTTTTTTTTTTTTTTTTTTTTTTTTTTTTAAAGTTCACCAGCCTGCCTCTGGATTTCATAAAGATTCTTGAAAGTTCCTTTTATGGAACCAACTCCTGGAAAGCACAGGTGAGAGCATGAAGTTTTTCCTAGTTTCAACTCAAATGCATGTAAGGCAATTTTAGGCTTCAGGATCTCTGTTTCCAGAGAGGCAGAACATGCCAGAAAAGATTCAGGCCAAGATTGGAGCCTGGATCACTCTAGGGCATAAATTAGAGCAGCTTCAGGAAATGGCCACTCCCTTCAGCATCTTCCCAGCTAGTCAGTACACTGGGGCACATGGCTGGGCCTGCATTGGCTCTGTGCCGCTCCTGAACTCTAGGAATTTCTAAAATCAAATTTATGCTATCTTAGCTGGACTGTCACAAAGAGACCACAATAAATGACGGAATTGTTACCTGTCTCATTCCAGAGAATGACAGAATTTGCAGTCCTCACATGCATCTGTGATAATTTTATATCAAACCATTATTGATTCAGTAATATATTTCTGAGAGCTTTTTTGTTATTGCCTTTTAGGGTTGGAAAATAAATCCATATAAAGTTTTACAGTAGTCAGGTAAAAATAGTGTTTTAAAATTAAGAGTACATTGGGTTAGACTGTATTTTTAGATTTTGTAAGACCCAAGGTGAACCTCTGATACTTTTATTTTGATAAGAAAAGTACTAAAAGAAGTTCTTTTAAATAGCCAAGTACTTGTAATGGGTCTATTGTGTTTGTGTGCAGTCTTCTGCAGTAATAAACTTGATGAGTTACTTCTTCATGGCCTTTGAAGTTCTATTTGCCCCAGAGATCTATAATATTCTAGCATGAACTAGAGGTAGAGTACACAATATGGTATGAATTGTTGTGTGTACTATTTGTGGCTGACAGTAGGTTCAGCCATAGCACATCTGCTGAAAGGATGGGGTTATGAATAAGGTCCCAGTTTCATGGTATTTTTTGTTACGTTATGTAACTAGGATACTATTTTTCTAATTTCTCATAATTTTTTTAAAGGTTATATATATATATATATATATATATATGTATTTTAACTTAGTAAAATGTGCAAGAGGTTCCTGTTAAGTTTAGAAGCCTGTCTTGTGTGGCTCCAACAATTTGGTTCCTACTTCAGGGCTGGGTTTAGTTTTTAACAGTATATTGCACAATGCAAAACTGATTTGAATTGTGGAGCCTTGCCAGTACTGCTCATAAAGTGGACTCTCTCCTAACATAAACTTTTTAGGGCTTATCCTACATCTGCAGTTCATGATTTGTGGAACACACAGATCATGTACTGGGGATGTATGGAACTCCCAGCTGGTTTCATTAAAAAATAGCTCTCCAGTTGTGTGTTGGAGGCTACTACTTTTGCCGATGTTGAGCAATGTTTTTGAAATGATTTTGGCTCTTCTACCAGTATGTCTTTTAAATGGTGGAATTTATCACTGATGATTTTTAGAGAAATATATATACATATATATGTGCAGAATTTTGTTTTTCCAAGAGTCACATTATTGCTCCTGTAAAGGAAGCATCATTCACCAGATATTGATCCCTCTCTTCTGGTTAGAAGGACTAGTCTTGCAGTTCCACGAAACAGCTGCTAGCATAGCAAATAGGAACCTTTTACATTTAAATAGAATTGCTCTCATGAAAACAGAGTGTACTACCATAGGGTTGTGCCTGGACTCCATACCTGTTTAAGAGAAATGATTGAACCTTGCCTCTTTTCTTTTCCCCCCCTTTTATTTTATGTAGGTCATATTTTTGTAGCCAGCTTTTCATCGGAGATCCTGCCCTACCCCAGTGAGCACTTGAAGTTTCCTGCCATATCCACTTTGCATTTAGGGCCTAAGGCCTGCACTCTCACCCAAATTTGTCTTTTGTCCAAACCATATAGAAGTAAGCTCATATGTTCAAGTGATCTGAAGTAAGCCTCAGTACATGCCAAGTGGGGAAGCTTGGAACTATGATCTCTACCCCCTATTCAGTGAAGAAGGCTGTCTACAGACCAGATGGAAGTAGCTTCGTGATCACAGGCCCTGGTTCTCATGGGGAACTTGAAGCACCCTGCTGTCTGCTGGAAAGAAAGCACGGCTAGGCACAAACAGGCCCGGAAGGTCCTGCAGAACACTAAGATAACTTTTTGACACAGGTGGTGCAGGAGCCAATGAGGCAAGGTGTGATGCTGGGCCTGTTATTAAAAAAATAAAGAAGGACTGGTTGGAAATGTGAAGGTTGGGGGTAGTATAGGCTGCAGTGATCATGGCATGTTAGAGTTCAGGATCCAGCGAGGAGGAAGTAGGGTGATAAGTCGGATTGCAACCCTGGACTTCAGGGGGCGAACTTTGGCCTCTTCAGAGACCCACTAGGAGGAAACCCATGGGCTATGCCCCTAGAAGGAAGAGGGGCCCAATAGAACTGGTTAGTATTCAAACATATCTCCCCCCAAGCTCAAGACTGGTGCATCCCTGTGAGTAAGAAATCAGGCAGAGGGGGCAGGTGATCTGTGCAGATGAGCAAGTAGCTCCTGGCAAAACTCAGAAAAGGAAAGTATAGAAAATGTGGAAAAGAGAGCAGGCCCCTTGGGAGGAATATAGGACTGTTGTCAGGGTATGAGGGGATGTGACAATAAATGCTAAGACGCATTTGGATTTAAATTTGGCAAGAAATGTCAAGGACAAAAAAATGGCTTCTTCAGCACATATGTAGCAAAAGGAAGACTAAGGAAAATGTGGGTACACTGCTAAATGGCCCTAGTTACAAAAGACACAGAAGAGACTTCTGAGTTACTCTCAGAAAGCAGAGTTACTGAATGCCTTTTTTCAGTCTTTAATAAGACCAGCCCTGTGTAATCCCAGACCCTGGAGACAAGAGAGGAAGTCTGGAGGTAGGAAGACTTGCCCTTGGTTGAGGGAGATCAGCTTAGAGATCTCTTAGGCAAACTTGACACCCACAAATCCACGGACCCAAATGGAATACATTCACAAGTGCTGTGGGAGCTGGTGAATTTTATTGCTAAGCCACTCTCCATCATCTTTGAAAGGTTATGGAAAGCAGGGGAGATATCTGAGGACTGGAAGAAAGCCAGAGTCATGGCAGCCTTCAAAATGATCAAGGAGGACCCTGGCAGTCACAGGCCAGTCAGCGCCACCTCCATCCCTGGAAAGGTGATGGAGCAGCTCATCCCAGATGTTGTCTCTAAGCATGCAGAGGAGAAGATGCTCAGCAGTAGTCAGCATGGATTCACCAAGGGTAAATCATGCTTAACTGATCTGACAGCCTTCTATGATGGAATGACTGTCTGGGTAGATGAGGGAAGAGGAGTGCATGCTGTCTGCCTTGGCTTTCTGCATACTAAGAGGGCAGCAGCTTTGAACTACTAGTCATCTAGCGGATCATGTGAAGTATAGAATTTCATACACCATCATTTCTGGAAATTCACTTGCTGTAAATATTCATCGTGATTATAGGTTAATTGAACATACCTAACACATATCATCATACTGAACATCTGGGGTCTTGGAGGAAAAAAGACAGATGTCACAATTCACTTTCCTCACTTGTGCTTGTGATACAGCATATACTCTTTAAACATGTTACGTGTACTGAGAGACAGGCGCTTTCAAGCTGAGAAGGCTAATTTCTTATGTCTTTGGAGGTAAAGGAAGGAGTTCTACCTGCTCTTGAAGAGGATAACAATCTATGCAAACAATCTAGTGTCCCAGAAGGGTATTTTAGGAGCAGAGTGCCACTTTCCTGACCATAATGTCCTTAATGATAGATATGCTATGAACAGAAACTCTGCAGTCAGTGATGGTTCAACAAGCAACTTTTGTGTTGTTTGTATTATACCTATAGAACAGTCATATATTGACTTTAGGATGAGCTAATTAATTCAAAATGAGTGAATAATTGCAACAACTGAGAGACTGGACTGAAAAACTTTTGCCAGAGAGCACTTGTGAATTAAGAATGGGATTTCTTCGCCAAGGCACTTGAGATTCTTCAAGATAATATTATTCTTCTGGGAATAAAAAAAAGAAAAATCTTATTTTCATATATCTGGAATGTCACATCTAACTTTTTTTTTTTTTTCTGACAAAATTATTTTGTGAAAAATTAGAAAGATTTTACAGGTAGGTAAGGAGCGCTTTTTGAAAAGTCGTGGGGCAGGTTGAAGCTGTGGATGTGTCAGAAAGTTCAAAACCCTGACTGGGAAGCTGCTACTCAAACTTTATAATGAAATTTTTTTTTTCTGTCCTGACCCCTCTCCCCAAGACTGACATGTGGCTTTAGAGCACACTGGTCAGTTCTTCAGTCAGCATTTCCTTGAATGTTTATAGCTCCTCTTTAAAGGTGGAATTCTCATCCTCAAGATGATAATCCTTCATCATGTAAAATGACCATGTTGTAATAAGATCTTCTTGCAGGGTGCAAATGTGTTATTAGGTGTCAGTCTGCTAGCTCGGGTCATCCACCAGCTGTTATACTGCACAGGTTGTATTTTTTTGCAACATTTGGTGGAACATTTCAGGACTGCAGGATTATCTGAACCAGATGTGAAAAGCCATCTCCCTGACACAAGTGTGCAATTAGTCATAAGTGATTATCCATGACCCCTTGTGTGCAAGGTGAGGGAAACTTAGGGTTAACTGCTGTCTGCACCTTAGTTGAAGAGGGCTATAAAAATTTCTTCTTCTTCTCTTTTTTTTTTTTCCTGATTTCTCGTTTCTCATACTTCAGCCAGTTTTCTGCTTGTTTTTGCATTGAGATTTTTCAGGGACATGTAAATGAGAAGAAACCTGGAAAGCTGAACCCTGGTTGGGAAAACTGTAACAGAAAGTCACTGAGAGAGAGAGAGAGATCTGAGCCCTAATATTTTTTGTACCTTTGTCATTTCCAGTTCTCATAAAGTCCTGATAATATTATATCCTGTCATGGGTGAATGCACAGGCTCTTGTCCAAGGCCAAGAAACAAACTAAGGACCTCCTCCTGGCTAAATAGCTGTTCTCATCTATATGGAGCAGGACTTAAAATTAAGTAGCCAGCATCTCCAGTAGCATGACAAAGGGATTTGTCATAGGGCTTTACCTGTCTACATCAATACCATAATTCTCTTTGGAAAGAGCATTCCACTTCCTGTAGTGCTGCTGAAATAGCATTCCTCGTGGTTAATACACTACTTAAAAAAAAAACAGGCCAGCTGAGTTGCTGGATAGAGCTAAATGACAGCTCTATCTCTGTTCATCCTTCTAAGTTCCTAATACAGTGGAGTTTCTGTATGAGCTGAGAACATGTTTGCTGATGTAATTTAATGGGTGACTTTATAATAACACAGAGAGCAATGCAGTAATCCGATTTTGTAGGTGTAACACTGTGAAATCTTTTATTATTTAGGGTCAAATAGAAATTTCAAATGCCTTTGACAAGTCTCATATTAATTTAAGCTCTTCAACTGATCAACAAATTTTGTGTGTGTGATTTGGGTCCAAAAGGTGTAGGACAAAGCATGTCTCACATGAGTCTTATCAGGAAGCACTCATTTACCCATTTCCAGCTCTGCTGTGTTTTGCTGTGGTTGGTAACCTACCCAATGACAGGTCAGCTCTTGGAGCAAAAACCAGCTGGAACACTAGATTTTCACCCAAAGTCAGGAGGTAATGCTCCAGCAGACTGGATCATGTCTTGTTCCCTGTTCAGATTATAAAGGATCAAGAGTATATGGAGAATTAGGCACTGTGAGAGTTGGCTCATCACAGTTGAATGGACAGTGGAAATTTGGGTTGTCTCAATGCAGTGATGTTTTTTGAGCGTAGTGCCTTTATTGTAAACCGAGAACCTGCTTTCCTACAATGAGGTATTTGAAAGCTTTACCAGCCTAACTTTTCTCCTTCACGCACTGGCCAGACTCAGACAAAGGAGCTTTGGCATTTGTTCCCTGGAGAATTTTTCTTTCCCTTCAAAAGTGGTCAGTTCTTTCTGGAGCTGCATGATTTTAAAGAAGAAGAAATATCTCAGTTGAGATTTGAGCCTTTCGTCTTCTTTCTTGAAGGGCTTTTTTTTTTTTTTTTTTTTCCCTCCTCAGGTGCTTACCATCAAGACTGGGCTGCATGAAACACGTTTACCTCTGAGTTTTCAAGCGCTGTCTGCACTGTAAAATTTAATAGACATCAAGGGAAGAATATTTGTTGGTCAAACAACAATTTTTCAAGATTTATAGTTTCTATCACTCCTGGTTATGACCTTACCCTTCATCCCAGCCACCTCTCTCAGCATGTAGCTGAATTTTTCCAGTTTCATGGTACACTTGAAGTTCTTCAGAACTCAGTATTCATACAGAGTCCTGACAAAGTGCTGAGTGTTCACCCAAATGCTCAGATAAATATTAGATCCTAGCATTGCCCTCCTTCTGTAGGGAAAAAATCAAAACAAAGAAAAACAACTGCTGGAGGTAAGGTCAACTCTCTCCAGTGCTGCTTTTTCACCTGTGACACTTCGCTCCTGACTCTGCGTATGTAGGCCGTGATCCTTGTCTGTGGCCAAATGACTCCAGGGACAACTTGAGCCAAAGAGGGGGTGAGGGATGATGACATTTGTTATTTGGGCCTATTCCCCAGGCAGAATGTGAGATGCTGTTCCAGCAGTAAGGGATTAGCATGAGTGAAAGAGAGTTCTGACTGTAATTTCCCTTTGGCAGCTTGGATTCATGCTTAGCTTTGAATGAGGGAGCAGGTCCATGGAAGCAAAACGGCCTGTTCACCTCCTAGCAGCGCAGTACGTGCTGAAGCTTTGCGGGATCAGTGCTCGTGTTTGGATTTCTGAATTCCTGCCAGATCAGGGCATTTAGTTTGGACTATAAGAGAAATAGAAGTTGTTCACAAGGCTTGGGTCCAAATTTCCACACCATTTGCTGTGCTTGGAGATTGGTGTAGAGGCTTGGGCTTGCCATAAAAGTGGAGGAAAAAAGAAGGGAACATTTAATAAGGAAATGGAATGAACAGGAAAATTAGAGAATGAACCCAAAGAGCATTCACGCATGCTCTTGGGCATCACAAATTAGGCGGACAGTAGCACAAATGGACAGATGGGGGAGAATGGGAGAATAAAACCAAAGGTAAAATGAACCCAGTTTTTAATGGCATAGTGAAGACATACCAAACCTTGAGTGATTACTCATCTAGGTTAAGTGTTAAGACTAATGTCATCTTTGGCAACTTCTGGCTGCAGGTACTGAGACTGAAATAGCGATTAGGAGTGCAGCAGTTCTGAGACCCCAGTATAGCACCAAGACAACGTGAACAACAGAGTCACCTCAGTTGGACGGCCCTGAAGCTCACAGTGTGGGCTGACTGGAGAAAATCAGAATAATCGTGATGTGAAGAACATTGTATGTGGGTGATGGGGCTGATTTCTACAAACATAAGACAGTAATAATGAAGTCTGATTAATTAAAATTGGAAAATGGAGAATTAAAATTATAAATTAAATTAATTAAAATTATAAATGCAATATAGCACTGTTTTATATAAGTAATGTTTAAAGGTGTTATCTCTATCACCCTCTTGAATCTAGTTGTGGAAAATTACCATCAGATGAAATTACCATACCCATTAATTTAATTGGAACAGCACTTTAATTAGAAAGGCCTGGTGCTGCATAAAAAGGTGGTGTAAATTTTACAGTAGTTCTTAACAGCCAAAAAAAAAAAAAGAAAAAGATTAGTGGAAATGTCTATGTTTCATTCCATAAAAGCATGATCAGAAGCACAGTCATGGATTTCCTTCTGAACACCATTCCTTATTTGGACCAATTTTCACTGTTTTTCCTTTTTCACTGTTTTTCCAAAAAAAGCTACGAGTGTGCTTCAAAATTGTAAGTGGCCAATGTAGCAGCAAGAGGTTTAAAAATCATTAAAGCATTCTTAATTGGAAACAATAAATAATAGTACGTGTTGTCAAACCACAGAATGTAAATAATGGCAGAATCATCTGGCTCTTTAACTCAAAATTGTCTCTATCTGAACATGTGGGGTGGTTTTGTTTTCCTATCAAGGAGCTGCTGCTTTTCTATTCCCCTGTCCTCCCTGTGAGTTTATTTTCCATTCTGGTTTTTTGTTGTTTGGGTAGGTGCAGTAATGACATTCCCAGGACTGGCAGTTAGGAAGCACTGGCTTCCTTTCTGGAATAGGAAAGCAAAGGCCATTTCAAAGCAGAAATCTTATTCTGCAGATCACTGTGCAGATCACATTTTGAGGAAATTTTCATGAAACTGAGTATAGGATACGGCTATGTACACTTCTTCCAGTGGCAAAAGAGAAATAGATATTAAGCAATCTGATCTTTAATCCTTGGTATTAGACAATTTATTTGTTTTAGGCAATGAGGGTTGTTATTTGATCTTTTCCTCATTGCCATTTGTCTTGCAACGCACTCTGCAGATGCACCAGGAAAAGATTAGGTTCCTTCATTTCCCAAGTAAGCTTTTTGTTTGTTTGTTGTGGCTTTTGTACCGCCTTTTATGTTGAATGTGTGGGCTTAGGTGAATTTCTGTTCTCCTTGAAGCCAAACAGTACAGTAACCTGCTTAAAGGAATTGCACTATGAAGACACTGCCTTACTCATGTCACCAGTTAATCCACAAGTTATTTAGGATTTTGGTAACTGTTTTTAGAGAGGAGACACATTTGAAAGATAAAAATAATTTCATAGAAGGGTAAATAAAATCACTAAATATTAAAGTAAAATCCTGAAATAAGATTTTAAGAGATGTTCCTTGCAATTTCTGAAAACATGATTTAGAAATTTTGAAAATATACGCACATGTGGGGCTCTCGGGACTGTAGGACTTAAAATATAATATTTACCTTCTCTGTTGAAAGTATTTAAGGTTCTCACATCTTTAACCCATTAATTCTTGCTACACTTCCCTGAGGAAAGGGAGTTTATTACCTTTTTATAAGTAGAGTGCCGAGGCAGAGAAATTAAGGCCTGGGCTCATAAGGGAATTTCGTGGTGTAAATCCTCTAATTATGCTGGTATCAGTGGGACTTGGATGCCTGTGTGCCTGGATACTTTTGTGATCTGAGCTGAAATTCTGTTGGCCAAGAAAACACAGGGAGCTTTGGTCAAGCAGGAAATTGAACCTGGGATTGCCCTGTTGTGAGTGTTCTAGCCATGGCTAGTGGATTTGTTTTTCTTTCCTTTTTTTTTTTTTTTTTTTTTTTTTGGTGGATAGTTCATTTTCCTGGTAAGGATA
>VZSV01000009.1:7049342-7090151 GCA_013398735.1 Nothocercus julius | reverse complement strand
TTTTTTTTTTTTTTTTTTTTTTTTTTTTTCCTGCTACTTTCTCCTCTTTTGCTGTCTATTTACCAATCCTCATAGGTGTTTGTTCATATGATGACTCCATACATAGGTCATAGTAACCAAATGCAATCATTCAGCTTGATATTCAGCTTGCCCATTGACTTGACTTTGTGAATGGGAGTCACTAGCAGATACCAGACATACAGTTTGTGGCACAGGTTAAGGTAGGGACTAATAGCAATGCACAGCACATATATATGTAAACTACATACAGATTACAAGTTTCAAAAAATTGATTGTTATTGAACTAGTGATACTTTCCAAATCAGCCTTGTGTGTAGTTGGTCCTTTTGCTATGTGCAGTGTGTACGGCATGCCATATACTTAAATGCTGTTTGAAAACAAAATTATTTTTATTCCGTTCACAACTTTTCCTTTATCTCCACATTCTGTAGGTGAAAACTACCAATTGTATTAAATGCTTTTATTCCTTTGTTCTGACAGGTTGTCACCTTAAAATTATATAAATTCTACAATTCCTTGATTATATGCTAGGGAAACATACGAAAGATGATATTTTGGATTAGAAATCCCAACTGAAATATCACCGTTTCATTGTTTACTTAGATTAAGCTAAAAACATTTGTCATTAGGAAAGCAAGAGGTAATTTCCTGCCAGAACACCCAAACCTTTGACATTTTTCTTTCAAAAATCCTTAAATGTGTGGTAGAGTATCAAAGCCTTTTCCTTGCCATCATTGACAAAGGTCAATGGTTTCTGACAGATGCATATTATAACCCTGGCTTAATTATGACTGAGTGCCACAATGTTTTATAACATCTGTTATCCGCTTACTAAAAAGTGTCTATAATTTTTTTTTTTTTAAGGACTTGCAGATGAAAATGACAATTTCAGTTGGGAAATCTGAACTGGCAGAAGAAAAAAAAAAAAGTTCCTTTTTTCCTGAAATATTTCTTGTAATTGCTATAATTTTGAAGCAACTCAAATTTAAAAAATTCCCACACGTGGCCTTGACAAGGTCAGCAAGGCCTCGGTAACTTTTATGTTTCCTGCATGATCCCTTCAGGTTAAAGAGGGGGGCCTCACTGAGAGGAGGCCAGCCTAGAAAATAAAAGCTTTCCTATTGCCCTGAGGAGCAGCTGTTCTTGGGCTGCCATAACCACTCTTCAGAAAGCCCATTTTCACAACTCAAGCAAAAATCTACCTGCTAGATCATTAAAATGTCAGATTGCACAGGTCACGTAAACCATTTCACAAGTAAGGATCCCTGCCTGGGCTCCAGCATTCAAGCACCATGGCTCATTATAACTGCCCTGCTTGGGCACAGCCTACAGCCTGTCTCAATTTCAGGCTGCTATATGCCATAACAGTACTTGAGCATTTCCATTTAAAATTAGCTGTGGTCATTAAGCCACCGCTGAACTTCATGGAGGAAGTTTTTTCTTCTTTTTTTTTTTCTGAGGAAAAGCGCTGCCTATTTTGAAGTTATGATTTTTTTTCTTGTTGTTCTTGCTGGTGGTATTCGTTATTCCTGCAGGAGAACGGTAGTTTCAAAAAGACACCGATGCTCATGGCTTGTAGTAGGAGAGCATTAGAATCAAAGTTCAACGATTTTTTTCATGGTCTCCGCCAATTTGACAGTTTATGTTTCAAATACAGGAGTTACACAAAGCAGTTTCAAGGTTTTAGCCTGTGGGCTTCTGCTTCAGTGTTCAGCAGTGAGGCTTCAGGCTACCTCCATCATAGAAAACTTGGTATTTTTCCTAAGGTACAGAATCAGGCTGATATTCTGACTCTGAATCATTGGTTTGAAGACTGCTCATTTACATTTCTGTTCTTGTCAAGACTTCATGTAAGACCTTGAGAAACTCCTTTAAGCTTTAAGGCATCCATCCAACCAGACTCTCTACACCTATATAAGGTGCCCACATCAGGAGCCAAGAATTTTTTAGTTCTCAGAGAAGAGAAAAGCACCTTCACAGGATGATTGAGGCCATGGAGAGATCTGAACTCTGCTCCAAAATGGTTTGTATCTGTCTGTGCTGAATAGAGAGATGACCCAGGACAGTTAACCTATTTGGAGTCAGTGAAATCCTTACTGCATTCCCTCCTCTGCCTTGTGAATCAGACAGGGGGTCTAATTACCAAGCAAGGGGACTTTCTGAAAAGCACAGGCCTCCTCAAACACTTGTATTCAGTCTTCTGGAGTTAGAAATATATAAATCTCAAAATGCCAAAGGTTTGTTTGGGCTGGACCTGAATGAAATATTGGAAAACTTTAATCCTAAAGCAGAGGCCTATATTTGTATTTCTCTGAACTTGAAAGTAGGATTTCTTATGAGATCAAATTTTATTTCACTGGTTTTCCTGGGAAATTTGTCTGAACATTCTCTCTGCATTTCTGAATTACTGCTAAATTTGTGATTGTTAAGTTATATATAAAAAATCCTAATCTAAAATCAGTAATAGGATCTGAGGCTTTGCACATGTTTCAAGATTTGAAAGATGGAAACTTTTTGTTGAATATAAATGTATATTTATTACTCAGCAAATCACAAGTAATTTTTCTATGTGGCAAGTCCAGGAGCTAACAACTAATGGAGTGACATGTGAGGGAAATTACAGACTATTTTAGTGCTGTTGGACAATTCATCAGATCTTGCTTCATTTGTCATGTATATAGAAAAGCTGCTATACAGCAGTATGCCTGTGCTATACTGCACTATAATACTTTAGGTTGGAGTGGCTTTGATTATTTCCTTTTCCTGATGGGCAAATATTGAGCTGCTGCTTAGTTTGAACAGTTTTCTCTTTCATACAGATCTCAGTGACTTTAGCTGATAGATGACTGAAATAAATATTAGATGATTTAATATAAAGTAAAAGGGAATGGGCTTTAGTGAAATAGCTAAAGTAGATCAAGAGGTTAAGATTATGTGTTTATTAGGGAGTTTCCAGATGTTTTTAAAGCCCCTCCTCCCACAATTTAGCAGCTTATTTGTTTATTAATCCAATATGCAGTTATTGCTAGTTCATTATCATTATTCAATTCTAATTGCTATTTACAACAATGGAAAATAGTATTTCTTTACTGAAACTTAGTTCAACCTGATTGGGTAGTTTTCTTTTTACGAACAGTAACCAGTACCCTGGGTCCCATTAAAATGAAGCAATCAAAGAGCAGCAGACCATAGGCACTGTTTAGGACAGGTAATGTTAGTATCATCCTTTCCTGCAACAATAACAACTGTGACTGCTTCTCTAGTTCCATATGGGACAGATAAGAGTATCAATCTCTGCTCTTTAAACCAGGATATGCTACTTGGAAAAAAAATAAAAGAGCAAGTTCAGGAGAAAAATACAAGTGAAAAATTTCATTAAGCTCTATTTAATTCATTATGAAAGCACTTCCGTAATTCCTCACTTCACTTTATGCATTTATGCTTTGTCTATATTGAAATATAGATGTGTAACATTGATCAGAGAATGGATTGTATTTTAATTTTTTATTTACCTTTTCCATTGTTGCAGACAAGAAAAGGACTGAAGGTCATGAAAATGGCAGGAATCCATAACCCTGGACTGCAGGAGCTTCAGGTGAAATTATGGTGGTAGAGTCAGATCTCAAGCTGTCACGGGATGTTGATGAATCCTGGCCCATCTGAAGCCTATGACAAAAATTCTCATGTACTTAAATGGAGTCAGGGAATTCAGATGTGGTTTTTCTAATGATTTCTTTCATCCATTCTTTTCTTTTGTTTACGCTTCTGAACATTTTTTTTTCTACTGGCAGTGTTGAATTGCTGATTTTCAATCTGACTATTTTTGTTTCAGGAAACTGTTATCTCTGAGTGGGATATGAGTGAAAGAACACATTATGTTACAGGTGGTATGGGCTATGTATGTCAGGCTTCTATTCTTATTCAGAGTCATAGCTAAATTTGTAGATTAATTGTGTAACAAGGTGTCAGAAAATATTCCACAAATAAACAGAACATGGTTAACTCAACACTTTGAATTTATAGAAAGTCTAAATTAGATCCTTAAAATAACATGATTATTGCTAAGTTCTAGCCTGAAGCTAAACTGGGGTTCTGCTTAGAACGAAGGAGCTCCCAACTGGCAGGAACTTAAAAGGTAATTTAATATGCTGCACTACCAGAAATATAACAGACCGCTTATTGGTATATGAAAAAAGGGAATGTATAATAGTTTTCTGATCTCACTGATACGTATCCTACAAGTAACACCAGAGACAAGTGAAATCTGTTTTATGGTTCACAAGAAATCAAACTGGATGAAATCTGAGTTTCAGTTTGAGCAGTTCTACATATACAAAGGGCTCCCAGTAGAATCTTTAAAAATAAGCATACGTTTCCCCAATGACATCATATTCTTGTTATCTGCATTGTACCATAGTCTTTTTTTTTTTTAAGGCAGAAATAAAGAGAGCTACAGAAAAGTTAGAGACTATGTCATTTCAGTTTAGTTATGTTTATTCCTACAGCTAGGTTTAAAATATTTTGATTAAGTAATGATGTAGTTAAAAAGCAGGGATGGTGAGTACTTCCAGGGCTGAAAGGCAGGTAAAATAGTGCAGAAATTGGACTTAATGCTTAATTTTCCAAACATCATAAAGAAGTGATCCACATACTTGCTCACTAGGGGATTTAATGGGAGATAATACATGGGAATCAGGTAAATTCCAGTGTGGTACTTGGAATGAGAAAAATGCCTCGGAAATGTCTCTAGGTTTATTAGATATGTCTATGTTAAGCACTTGGGAGTTGATAGATTATTTCATTAATGAAGAGTTACACCTAATTGTTCTACACCTATTGTACACCTGATATCTGATAGGCAGGAGCAACTCCTTTCACTTGAGAAGAATGGTATTACAGAAACCTGTGTGAAAATCACCTGTGTGAATGAAATTTGGTAACAATGTCTAAACCACAGGTGCTCATCTGGTTTAGCTTTTCCTTCTCAATTGCCAAGAGAAATTAGAGTGTTATGGATTATTCAATTGCCAAATCTAATTAAAAACCACAGAAATTTAACCATGAGACATAAGAGCACAAAATTGCCTGTACCTTTATCTTCTGGTTTGGAGCACTGAGTGCCTTCCTAATTTCTTTTAAAATAAAGGCACAAGATGGACAAAATCAGACTAAGTATTTCCAAAATGAGATACACCTGTGATGTGGAACATGTTGAAATCTTGCTTTGATGTTATATGAGGATGCTGGTATAGAAAGGCACAAAGAAATTCTATTGAGAGTCCTACAACTTCATATGGGCAATGGCATATGTTCACAGGGCAAATTCAGTAGCTGATGTAAAGGTATTAGGTAAAACAGTTGGGGCTGGCTTTTGTTTGCAAGACTATCATTTTGGCTGCTTCAGCTCAGATAGCATCAGCTCCTGCCAATCATCCCATTGTTCTGGTTTTCAGTGCACTTGGGCGGACTTGTGCCACCTAAGACCTGGGACCATGAATTGCACGCGACTGTGGTAATTTTATCCTCTGTGACTGTGTAACTATTACTACCACATTCTCTTATGGATTAGATTAACTTATATAGAGTTTTTATTTTTTAGATCCTAAATTATAATTTTCTGCCTTATGCTGGGCAGAATTTATCCAAGTTTCAATACACTTTCTTAACATAATATATTAAACAGAGTATTTAGGAATTGTGGACCTTCCAGAATATTTTCATATGAACTTACATGCAAGGAAAACCCCATTAAGTTCAGTAGGAAGTGCATTTCATGCCATAATTATCCTGCTATGAGCTCAGCCCATAGTGCAGTACAGCTTACAGGGAAAAACAGGGAGAAAGAGTGAACCTTAAACCAGTGATTGCTGCTGTCTTCATGATTCAGTCCAGGCCGTCCACCAGCATAACACTATATTTCCATCCTCTGCTTTCACTGGAAGTTGTGCTTGGCATGACTGTACTCTTAAGAGCATTTGGACAAATAAATAACATCCCTCTTCGTTATTTATTTGCCTTCAAATTTTAATCAGTATTTGTGTAATCAGTAGTAATTTACTGTGTTCTTATTCAAAGAAATTGGCACAGTGTTTATATATAATCACCCAATGTAGCTGTTTTATTTAAGTACCGGGTTCTAAATACACATAAATTCAGCAATTATCACTGGAACAAATTTTAGACTTTGAAGTGAATTATACCAGGAGGAGTTTTCTGTAGTCGAAATTGGAAAAGCAAACAAAAAAAGGCTTCACTTGCCCAGCTGAGAAGTCTGACTGTGACTTTTATGCACATGTACTAAGTATTTTACTTTTTGGGTGCAAAATGTATACAACTTTAGGAAAGCCTTCAAGTAACAAAATGCAGGTTTCCCTCGGCCCCGCATAAATGCGCTGTTTGGGTAGTGAGGTTACAGAATTACCCTTTCTCTTTGACTGGTTTTAATTCCACATAAAACAGGTAAACAAATTTCTGAATAAAATACTGATAGTATTTTAACCCTGAGCTTAGCAGGTTTGGACATCTGTGTCCATGGGATGTGAGGCCAGTATGTTAATGCTTTCTAGCTCAGTTTTCAAAGACAGGACTATTCACCTGGGCTAGAACTCATGTGAATGACTTCCCTGCCGCTCTGTACCTAAGCACTTCAAGCATATGTCTTTATACTGTGGTTGGTTAGAACTGGGAATAAAGTGCCAAAGTCAGCAGCTGAAATAAGTAGAGTAAATCAAGTTAAGAGGAAGTAGGACAACATTTTGGAAAAGGAGGGCGTATGGGGTAAAACCATTACCTAGAAGTTCAAGGTTAAGATGATGAGATATAAATTGATTGGTATTTCCTGGGTTTATAAGGGCAGGTTTTGGTGGATGACCTCATCATCTGCTGCCTTTTCATGTTTCTGTGGTTCGTGTTACCTATGTGGGCTGCCAGGATGCTGCAGATCCTGCTCTCCATGCTAGCTGATGCTCCTTTTGAAATTCACAGGAATTTTATCTGAATAATCTGTGCAGGGTCAGACCTCTTACAGCATTTCTTTAAAAGCTTGTGAGTGCTGGTGATGCTGATGATCATAAACTACATTTGTGTGGGCATCTATCATATCAGTGTGCTTCCTCAGGCTCAAGCTTGCAATAATTGATCTTGGTTTAATGAAAACTTCTAGGTGGGCATATGTCTTTCTGGTTGAACTTGTGTGATTTATTACTAGTTAAACTGTGTTCCTAGCTGATGCAAAGTAGCCTAGTAAGCTAGATTTTAATCAAAGCAAGCCTTTTATTCTAATTAAATTACCCTACTTAACATCCCCTAGAGTTAAATTGGCATAGGCTTTAAAGCTTTAGAGTGATGAATGTTTAAGTATTTAAAAAAGGCAGTATTATTCCTTACAGTGAGAATTTGTAAACTCACATGATATAAAGGTGGGATGGCACATTTAAAGAGAGGTTGATGCAGTCCTGGCATAAAAAGCTAGAGTTGTAAATATTCATCAGTGCAGCCACAGCATGTGATACCAGATCATAAAGCCCAAATATGAAGATAATTCCCTCTTTCACTGCACCAGTCTTATTCATGAGGTGTCTCTTCCTCAGCATTTTATTCAGCAGCTGTTTTGCTTCAGAAGTTTTCTCTGTCCCTCTTCTCTAGGTTGTTAGAGGCAGAGTACCTGGAAATGCGCTTCTTCCTTGGCCCTCAGGGAAGGAATTGCTAAAAGGTTGTCTAAATAATCAAAGGTCTAGATGTGGTCCTGCCTCAAATTCAGTGGGCATGTGTAGGACGCTATGAGTAGTAAGTAGAAAGTGTCTCACAGCTTTCTAGAGTGAGCAAGTCTGATGGATTAAAGATTCAAAATGAAAAGACAAGAGTTAGGTGAAGTGAAATATCTTTCTGCTGTCTTCTCCTTAGGTTCATGAAGAACACTGAAAACTGAGGCCTGGAATGAATTAGTAAATGAATAGTGTGATTCAATGCTTTTACAGGGAACTGCTGTGAGGCTGTTTTTTTTCTTAGGGGATCTCCAAACTTTTATCATGGCTTCATTTTCTTTAACCGTTTTTAGTTAAAGGAGCCATATTCAGTTATGGAATAATTTTTTTTTCCTGAATACTATTACAGATAATAACGGTAAAATTCCAAGGCTGGGTTTCACTGGCTATGAGGAAATGAGCTCTTGTGTCCCATCAGCTGCTTCATTTGACATATACAAGTAAGAGGTTTGAAAGTCCAAACAGGCATCCGAAATGCTGCAAAATCAATAGTACATATTGAGGTTATCAAAGCCTCTTCATACTGTGTGTTTCATATCTTCTCTCACTAGCATTATGATAGGTTCCAAGTGCTGCAATAGGATTTACAATATGGCATATGATTAAAATAGTGGATTGTGCTAAGAAATTGGAACGTATTTTCAAAATTATTAGACACAGTTAGAAGCAGAGCTGAAAGCAAGACTGCCTTCATATAACATTTTGCCAGAACTAGCTGCTTTGATTTCTCAAGACTAGATGATTATTGTTTGATCATTTTATTAAAAAAAAAAAAAAAAAAAAAGTCTAGGTGTCAAAGAGTTTCCTTCTGTCCAAACAAGTGTTATTAACTTCAATTATGGCTGCCAGGTGGAGAACTGTGCAGTTCTTTTACCGTGATTCAAAATATTTCATTTAGACATTTTGGAAAAACATACATCCCTATTCATAACCCCTGTTACTGTTCTGATTTATAAGTTCTGCTCCACTGTAAATCATTCAAAATGAAAAAATTAAATTTTATGGCATCAAACTTATGTGGCATCGTGCCTGAGCAAGGGCAGAAGGAATGCGATTCTTACACTGCCAATTACCATTGAACTTGATTTTTTTTTTTTTTAACAGATGGCTGAGATACATATGTAGAGAAAGGTAAAGGGTACTTATTCATTATTTAGACTTTGAATTAAAAATAAAAGACCCTCTTCAATCATTTTTTTCCAGTTGTTTATAAAACTTTGGCTTCTAAGTAATTTTTTAAATTATACAAATATTTGCCTCTAAAATGGAAAAAATTGATTTCAGGCCATGCGTTTTGATTGGTGTGGGTGGCTAAATGTATCATTGCTTTAGTCTGACAGACTCTTGGGGAAAAATGAAGGGTCGCTATGTTGAAAACGATATAGCGTAAAGTGTGAAGTCTTATTGTTTTTAAATGAAAAGAGAATCTTCAGATCTGTTTAAAAAAAAAAAAAAGTGCCATATGCTCTCTAGTGAGGAAGAGCTTTTGAGTGAGAGGAGATGACATAGCTATTACTATTTTTTAAACTCTTAGTTGTTTTATTTATTCTGTAGTACACTTTATCAGCACCAGTGAACACCTGTAACAGGGCACAATTATAAAGTTTTTTAACAGAAGACGCTTCTGCTCCAATTTCTATGGGTCTTTTGGAAATCATGATGGAAAATCATTTTGGAAATCATGATGGCATTATAGTCTTGGATATGACTTTATGACTACTGTACAAGACAAAAGTATAGTTTTCAGATATTCACAGATTTTGAATGCAAGAATATATGATTTAAAAGCTTCAGGTGATGGACAGTATCCTAGGAAACGTGGAAATGGGTCATGTCCCAGACCTCTCTTCTGCCACCAGCTCTCTTGTTTTATCTAGGTTCCCCTTGCTTTTAGCTAGGATAGTCTTTCATCCCCTCATTCTGCACTACTCTGCCAGCTCCCCTAAATGTACAGGCACATCTGTGGTAGCTCCTCAGAGCCTTACAGGCAAACGAAAATATGTCAAGTCCTATGAGAGGGGATCTCTGCATTCTCATCATCCAATGGGCACAGCCCCGGTCATCTAAGAGATCAGGGACAGGACGAAGGCTCTTCCGAGCTTTCTTCCTGTAGAAAATGGTTAAGAATTATTGTTTTAAGGAAGTTTTGAGACATACCCACTATCAAAGATTCTTCTTGGCTAGAATAAGGTGTGAAAGGCAGTCAGTGGTGACAGCAGTGAGCTTGCAGCCATCGAACTCTACCCCATCCATCTGGATTATGGACACTCCACTCTGGTTAATATTTTATTTTATTACAAATCTAGACTGAAGGTACTAAAAATGTACTAAAACGCATTGTCAGAAAGGAAGAATGGCTGAGACTAGAAGCTCTGCCTATATTTGTTTCTATTAAATTAATATTGTCAATTAAATTGCATTTCATTTTTTAGATATATTCAGATTATAACACTATGACTTTCTGGTTTTATGTAAATCCAAATACTGCTTATGTCACAAACTGTTCATAGAGAAATTTGGAGGCTTTCCTATTATAGCATATATGATTTTATCTAAGTTTGATTCCTTGAGGAGTTCTTTACATATTTGTTAAAACTTTATCTATAAAATGAAATGAATATTGAATATCTGATTTCCATGTTGTAGGTAACAAAAACAATATAAATGTTAAAAACATTCCCTTTAAAGACAGAATCAAACACATTAAGTACCTTGGGGTTAAGATTTTAACTTCCTTAGATTTGTTGTGTGAATTAAAATATCCTCTCTTGTTACACTTATAAACATAGAGCTCATTAGATGAAGGAAATTTCCTTTATCATTAATAGGTCACATTAATGTGATAAAAATGTCTATATGCTCCATAAATTTTATTCTTATTTTAAGCAGTTCCCACATATAGTATTTATCCTTCATTTTTTCCTAAACTCTCAATAGCACTTTTATACCCTTCATTTGAAATAGTAAAGAGAATATAAAGAAGCAAATTAATCCTCCCCTGGGAAACGCAAAAAATGGGCCTTGCCAGATTTTAAGTTGTAGCATTGATTTGCTAAGCTCAGATATTTTCTTCTCTCTTCCCATGATTTAGATGGGGAAATGAATGTCTGTGCTGAAGAATCTTGAAGTTAAATGTAAAATTTGTCTTCTAGAATGTTTTCTAGGCCTTATTTTTCTAGGAAATAGGTAGCCAATACTTTCTGAAAACCTGCTTAGCTCTGAAAGCCAGAATGAGTTGTACTGGAAGCTGAAAGAACTGAAAGGTTTCTTTAATTTCAGAGATATGGATTATTGTAAGAAAATCAGAATGGAGGAAAGATAATATTGGTTGTGAATCAGGATACCTGAAGCTTAGTGTTCTGTCTCTGGTAGTGGTCACTCACAAACGGTTCTTCAAAAGCTCTGTTTTCCTGAAAACTGGGTCACAGTACGTTGTTTTTATTGATTCCAGGCCCAGTTTTCTTTGGATTGAATGCCAGACTTCCTCCTGAACATTGATAGAAGTAGAGTCAAACCCCATGTTGTCTAGGCAGCAATTTGCAATGTCTAAATCCAGAACATTTACAAATTCAGGGAGAGTTTGTTGGTGGTCTGCAGAAATCAAACTGGTCAATCTGTGTGGGTTTTATTTCTTCTTCCTAGCTGCTGTTTTCAGTTTTTCTAAAATACAAATGTTCAGCAGAGCTATAAAGCTATCTGGAAACAAGAGACCAATGGTGTGTAAGATAAGGAATAAGAAGACAGAAACCAGAGTTATGGTTAAGAACTAAAACTGCTATGGAAAATAATATGTTTTAGAGAAGAAGTGGTTGAAGCAAAAAGATAAAATTGCTGAAGGAGAAGACTCACATGGAACTGCATGGTGGCAGAATAAGAGGGGAGAAAATAACGTGATAATGTGTGTGCATTGCATGCGTGTGCATATGTGCCTGCTTAGGTGCCTGATTGCATTTATCAAGTAAATTGCTGATGCTGTAAACCATGTAATTCCCTTTAGCTTTTGTCAAACAACTCTTGTGATGTTGAGTAGACTACACTTAGGTTTGGCTTTGGTCATGTTCATATGCTGTGGTTATGGCTGTCCTAGCAATGGGGACAGCCTGTTTCATGCAAATCAAGTCTTGTGGGCATGCCAAAGGATCTAACTGTGCACCCAGAGTCAGCAAGCGGGGCTGTGGACTGTGGACTGTGGGTTCGCGAGGGCCATCAAAACCGTGCAAGAGCCAGCAGAGAGAGTCAAGTTATCGCTCAGTGAATTAATATAGTGCACCACCCTGGTTAATAGGCTCTGTTTCAGCACGACCACAAGCCCCAGAGGATCATGATGGTAATTCTGCCTTTAGTACTCAGGCTACATTGAGAGCTAGATCATTTTCTTCATCGAGAACCTTTGTATGTTAAGTTACAGCATGACTCTTGAACTAAAATCAAGCCATGCTCAGTTGGATTCAGTAGATAGGAGGCAAGGAGTGAGGGTGAGAAGTACCAGAGTGCTTGGTACAGTTCCCTGCAGCATGATTTGCTCTACTTCTGCTGGATGTGGGGCACTATTATCTATCTCTAAGCGCTCTTCACATCAGCAGTTGGGCAGTCACGGGAGAAATCAAAATCAGGCAAGAGCAGCATGTCTGTAGTGGGCAAAGAATGATGTTGATGAACTAGATTTCATACTGATGCTTTTATTTATTTATTTATTTATTTATTTTTGAGAAGGAAGAGGATAAGAGTTTTTTAAGAGATGGGAACAAGAATAAAGTTTAATGGAAAAAGTTTTCTCAGATGGCAAAAGAAAAATTTGGGAAAAATCTTGAACTACAGATGGATCAAAGTCTTAGAGTGGTCCTTTAATAGAGATGGAAGAATTACCTGCGCAATATAATAGCCATAGTCAAAGTCTGTAGCCAGGAAAATGGTTAGTTACTATTGAGTTTGAAATAATGAGAACTTTTGGCACTACAGCAGTGAAAATATATATTTTTAAATACAACAGAATACATGGAAAGCATTTTTTTATCTAGGGAACTAGAAATAATACACCTGCAAGTATAATGAATGGCATAATATTGGCACTCCATGGGGCACTGAGCAATTTGTACCACATTTATACGTTCTTTCTTGCTATTAATTTGAAATACAACGAAGATTTGGAAAAAAATGTTTATTTTATTTCTGGCTCTCATTTATTGTTCACCAGGTCTCCTTTCCTTTGTGTTTTCTTCTTTGCCAGCTTTTTCTGTTTCTCTTATGCTTTCTTGTCCATCTCATTCTCTTAGTTATTTCCCTGGCTGTGTTCCATCTCCTTAGATTACCTTCCTTGGGCTTGAGCCTTAAAAAAAAAAAAAAAAAAAAAAGAAATAAAAATAAAGGAGGTCTCATGCCTGCATCTACAAAAGCATTCAGACATGCACCAGACTGTGTGTTATGCTTCACTGATGGATTATCTTTAAAAAACACAATAAAGAAGTAAATGCTGAAGAGACTTTTGCACGGTATGAGTAACATTGGGGAATTTGGTGATGAATTTCTTATATTAGACAGGTATGCTTTTACTCTGACTTAAGAAAAAGAATCAAACACAACGGAAAAAAATGGCTCCTCCTTTTTGAATTTGAGTTTGGATGCTTTTTCTTGCAGTGAGTACTTAATTGTAACTGAAATGATTTGCCTCTTCAGATTTTGCACAGACTTTGCTTTATAGTTTTACTTCCCTTCACAGTGAGGAACTGCCTCAGTTCCTGAATTCCTGTCATTGATGGAATGTCAAGTGAATAATTCCCTGTGTCCTTGGCATTTGCAAGACCCCATATAGCACTGGTACGTTTGACGCAGCATTATAATCATACGTATCTTGTGAATGTATCCTCTTCTCTGGTGATGTGCTATGCTGAATTAGATAACGTNTGCAAACTGACTCTGCCCTTGTTAACCCTGTAATAAAGCCAGCAAAATGAGAGCCAAATCAGATGCAATGTAATGGTGACTCATCTCTGACCCCAGATTAAGTCCTAGTGAAAATCAAAAAGCAGTAATTGTCTTCCCTAGGCAAATTCAGATATGGGATAACATGAAGCTCATCATGCTAGATCACTCTTGAGCCTTAAAGAAAGGAGGTCTGGATTGCTTCTTTTTCTGGTGCCCATGTTAACCATTGGGTACAGGAAGAAAGGTCAAACACCTTTCACAGGTTTCATTTAAAAACATTTGAAAAATAAAAACCAAAGCAGACAAGCTGTTTTGCTTTATTGTAAAATTTCTTTCAGGTTGACTCTTTAATAATTTATTGTTACTGATATCCTTCAGTTTGGTCATCAAGCCAAGAAAAAGAACTTTGTAGATATTAAACCTCAAGAACGAGATTCATGTATTAGGGCTCTTGTGCAGCTGAGAGCTGCATTTCAAGGCTCTGCACACTGAAAGTTGTGTAGCTTGGAGCTGGTAACTCTGCAGACTTCTTTCTTTTTCTGCAACCTGAGACCATTCCATTAGCAAGTATGCTGTCAACAAAGAAATAAGAAGTCCTAAGCAATTTCTTTGTGTGTACACATCCCATGAGGACATTCTTAAGTACTTTCTATCTAGAGCATATAATACTAAGGAGACAAAGCACACTTGAGTTTCTAGCTTTGTTGCTTCACAGTGCAGTTATTTGGTCAATAAATAGGAAAATATGATTTTCAGACTGCAAGTCCTACTGTATTAGCCTGCTAAATCTCAGTGCTATGATACAAAAGAAAAACAATGTTCATGTTATTTCTGGAGGTTTAAGGAGATTACCATACCCTGGGATACAATGCTACTTTTCAGCTGTTAATATTTTAAAAACTCATTGAATGTAGTACTCAAATCCAAGAAAGATTACCTTGGATCCTGTGTGTATTAAGCAATGTTCTGTGGGTAAATTCAAGGATACATGCTCTTTCGTTCTTAATAAAAAATAAGTAAAAAGGCTTAGGTTAGGAGTTGCATATTTACTTAAGTAAATTGAGTGAACAAGAATCAAATGCAGAACAGAAAATAAAAATATCTGTCTCTATACAAAGTTCAGGCAGCTTCAGATTAGCAGAAAGAGGAGTAGAGATAGAGAAGTTAAATGTCTAAAGAATTATATTTATGCCACCATCAGAGATTAAATTAGAAACTGGAAGCAGATTCCTGAAAGGGAACAACAAGTGCTGGAATAAAATCAAAATCATAGTGCTATCTGCAGGAGCTGCATTCTCAGTGGCACTGGCCTGCACGAGCGTATGAAGTTCCAGTGTGTCATGTGGAGGATATAGAGAGGAAAATTAGCAAGTCATTAAGGAAATGAGTAGTGAGCAGTTCATGATATACTGCCAACATCAGCTTATTTGCATTGCTGAAGGTTGAAACAGGATGCTACCTGCAGCCCTACACAGAGGGAAAGGGATCTACATGGATTATTCATCCATTTATACCTGTAGGCTGCAGTGTTGCTCTGGCTATCGATTGTGGAAAAAAAATGATAAATAAAGGAGATAGATAAAAATATTTATGACAATAATTTATAGCCAAAGGTGAATTAGATTTATTAACCATTAAAATATGGAAAAGATTAAAAATAGCCGTAGAAGTTCTTGCGCACAAGAAGACAGCCTTAGCAGGAGTTTGAGAAATTGGTGTCCAGAAGACCTTAAATCCTTTGTTTACACATATATTCTGGTTCCTTTATGCTTAATTCTTTGCTGCTTTTGAAGTCAAAGCAAAGTTATTACAGGTTTTACTCAAACAGAAAACTGCATGAAACACTGTAAAGCAGAATATGGGAATTTTTCTCTTCTCTTCTCTTCTCTTCTCTTCTCTTCTCTTCTCTTCTCTTCTCTTCTCTTCTCTTCTCTTCTCTTCTCTTCTCTTCTCTTTTCTTTGTAGACAACATGCAAAGGCATACCTTTGATAAATTTTAGAAATCTGAATGCATAGCTTTTGCAATAACCAAGCGAATAGCTTGATCTTTTTATTTTAATTGCTGCTGCAAGGTATCTAGAATGACTGAAAGATTTCAATAAACAATGTTCTTTTCTTCAGCACTTAGCGTAGTCTTTAAGACCTTGCTCCTCTACTGCCCATCCAAGCACATCCTCCATGAATTGTTTATTTTTTCTTTAGTTTAAGGCACTGACTGACTTACAAACAAACAAACAAGCAAACCCCAGCCTCTCCGTTGTGGACGCTGACACTGGCCCACTGGGGGTTTTGTATGAGGGAAAGAAAGCACTGATTAGTTGCCCCTCTTCTGACACCTCTGAAGCAGGTGTTCCCAGTCTCAAAATTAACTATTATCTGTGCTCTTTTCCTCAGTGAATACATGCACAATGGCAACTGTATCAATGATTTGCTAGTTAAAGACTTTGAAATGTCTTGGTCTGGCAGACATCATATCAATAAATGTAACACATCATTCTTAATTTATCTCATAATATTTGTTCTAGGATTTAATCTGTGGATTTTATTTGATGCAGTTCTTGCACTCTTGGATTCTTCAGCCTGTAGTACCAACAGCTGAACACAAGTATTTACTGCACCTTATTTTGTGTGGATGTGTTATGTGCTTAAAAGGAGAATCTGCTTAATAGAACCTTTGTCAATGCCAGGAAGGGATGAACATGTTCCTACTTAGCATTTGTAGTGATGGCATCTTTATTTCATTTTCTTGACTCCTAGGCTTTTCAAACAGAACCACTGTGGACTATCTCCAGGAGCCAGGTCACATCAAGTTCTGTAGCCAGTCCACCAATATTTCCTTATTTTAAAGATAACTGATGCCCAAGTTGCCATTTGATCCCTGGTTTCAGCTTGCTAGAGCCCATTCTCTGCAAAATCGTTTTGTGATCTCTGTCACTGGTCCCTCAAGGACTGTAAGTTTCTTAGGATTGTTTCACAGTGTCAGCTGCTTTTTCTGCAGCAGCAAGCTGGCTATAGCATTTCTTTCCCGGAGTTAGCATACTTCCGCACCCATATAGCTGTTTCCCCTGTGTCCTATTCAGCCTTTTCTATTAACTGTGTTTTAGAATTTTAATGTTCAAGCCTGTTTCCTGATTTAAGTAAGTCTCAGTTAACCAATTATATCATATTTCTACGTTTACACATGTGGTGCAATTTCAGGTTTCTATTTTGTATTGCCTTAAGATTATTTTTGACTGTGATTGTTTAGACTTCTCTTGTTTGAGCTATGGTTGTTCCTCCCCTGCCTCTATAAATTTTTCCTAAGCAGGTTTGTTTGCAGTGTATTTATTATTTGAGACCTTCCACCTTGTGGAAAGAGCACAGGGATCTTCACACTAAATATCGCCAGAAGGTGCTCTGCTCATTGGCCAAAGGGAACCATAAAGAACACTTGTATGTTTGAACACAGCCAGGTGTCTCGGGCTAGCAGCATGCACAGTCAGAAGGGTTAGTGGCTAGCACGTAGTGATACCTGACAGGGAAAAAAAGCGGTCTAAAACAGTCCAAATGGCTTAAATGAGGTTCAGCTTTTCTGGGCACCGAGGAAATGGCAATGGGTTAGTTCAGTGCAGCTCTGAGGCTGGTGGACACAGATACCCTCCTCATAGGATTAATAATGCTAGAGTTGCACACACTTGGTCACACTGGCTGTCACATTGCTCTTCAGGCCTTGGGGTGGAGCAGGGAATGATTCCATAGTGCTAGGCTGGGTGTTACAAGAATTTGAATGTTACGCTACCTTTACTGCAGAGTTTCTGCATGATCTGTGGCCTCCTGAGAATGTCTCTTTGTGGCTAGAGGGAAAAAAAAGAGTACTGCCAAAGAAAACATGGTGTATAAGTATGCCCCAAGTTGGTATAAACAGAAGGACATATGGATTTTTCTGCCCTTTGCAGAGTTGTTCTTTATAATGTATTTAAGGTATTTTCCCTATTGTTATATTCACAAGTTAATATAGCTGTAAGTTGCAGCTCCAATTTCTCATTAATTCTATTTATAACATTCGCTAGGGAGGAGGTGCCTTAGACACTTGATCATTTCACTGAAGAAAATGATGCTGCTAAATCTAGATGTGCAAGGGGATGTTCATGGAGGGTAGGATCTTCTCTCATCTGATACGAAAAATATCAAGGAACTAGGCAAAGCTGCACCAAGGGGATCTTCAAACTCCTCTGCTGACTCTTCCCCTGAGTTTCGGAAATCATAGTCCACCTGATTTAGTCAAAGCCTTCAGGTTGTTTAGCACCCTTGGTTGCCCAGCTTGTGACATTTTGAAGCAGCCTGGCCTATTTTCAAAGATCGTGTAGGGTTCATGGCAGACTTAAGAACTCCTTTAGGATATCTCATATTAAGAGCTAGATGTTCTGGGATCATTGTACATAGACAAATTTGTTCCTTTTTTTTTTTTTTTTTTAATGTCTGTCATTAATGGATATTTCCAGGCATGTGCTTTAGCCCACATGGTTGAGTTTATGTATCTTATTTTAATATACAGTATAATTGTCAAAATTGTAGAAATGCAGCTTATTATGATCTATTAGAGAGGGAAGAATTTGGTAGATAATCATTTTTGCACTTTTATAATGAAGAAAGCTGTAGGTGTTAAAATTCTTCAGAGAAAATCCAGATATGCAATGCTTATTAAAGTGATGAACAATTTCACTTTTAATTTGCTTACAAACTGCCTCTCAATGTCAAACTATATTCCAGAGATATTGACAAATGGAAGTTTTATTATTTAAGGTCATAGCTTCTGTCAAAATGAATCCCATATGTCATTATCTCAGGATTCATTTATGTCAGAGAAACGGTCTAATCCTGCAAGCTTTGTATACCAAATCTGGACTTATTTCAGATGGGATTTTTTGGCACCAGAGTGACAAGAAGACTGGATCTTAAAGAGTTAATACATAATCTTGCAATGAACACTATGATCACTAAGAGTTAAAGTATCTTTTCCTGATTTCTGATCTAATGTTTTACTTCAGCCTATAGTAGCCATAGGTAACACTCAAAATAAATCACATTAACAGGTTCCCCAAAAGCGGTCAAATTACACCATTACTTAAGAAAACCCCTGGGTACATGTGTGCGCATTATGTCCTGTATCAATGCAAAAAGACAGCAAGCAAGATTGAAAAAGTTATATATTTTATTTTGCCAATGAATCTGTTGCACTTTGCAATGTTTAAGTGGGCTTATACAACATAAACATTTGGGACGTTTAACATATCAAGCTCAAATAAAAATGACACGCAGATCGTTCACTTCTAAAGCTGCCTTGTGTTCAGTTATTGGAACACTCCATCCCTGTGGTTTCCGAAATATTATAAGTATATATTCCAGATTAAACTTTCTATTTTCCTCAAGGTAGTGTTGCTTTTCAGCCCTCAATGGCTTGGTTTTTGCCTAAAGAATCAGGTCCTATCAGCAAAATCAAAGGCGATTACACAGCTCAGCAGTCATTTAGGATTTCTGTGGCTCAATTAAGCATGTATAGCATGCCACAGCCACTGAGACTCTGTTTATTCAGTGAAAGTGCTCTGTAATTTATTTAAAATAATCCATCTTTAACAAATAAAGAGGCCATTGACTGGCCATCGCTGCAGGCATCCATTTAAATGCTGCCTTCTTGATGGTCTGTTTTGCTGGTTTAAGTTAAATACCTGACAAAAGTGATTCAGTTTTTGGAAATAAGATTTGTATGCAGGATGTTTATTTTCTTTTACACCAGTAATCAGTTAGAACTTCTTTTTAACAGATTGACCATTAAAAATGATTAATGTTATACACTCTGATAATAACAGATTGTGACTGCCAGCTGTGTGCATGCGCATGTGTGTGTGTGTGTTAAAATTGCTTAGGAATTGTGTCTCTATGACTCTTTGCTAATCATATTAAAAGACCTATTACTGTACATATCTCAAAAATTAGATTATATATCTATGGCCTGTGACAAAAACTCTTTTATTTTCAAACATGAAGGTTTTTTTTTCTTCTTTTCCCACTTTACCATTACAGAAATGAATCATTCATTTCAGCAACACCAGTGAGCTGCCATAAAGACTTGCCAGTACTAGTGGATCTTCTCTGAGCATCAACAGATTACAGTTTAAGTTCTTGGTAAGTGCTGTTACTTGTTGCACTGGAACACGACCAATTCAGAAGAATCTTTTTCTCTGTAACGAGGAACAGCCATTAAAAACTGTCCTGGGAATAGGGCAAAGTATAGTGCTAAATTTCCAGTGGAAAGGCAAAAGAGCAGGCTATTGGTTAAACGGCTGCTGCTTAGAGTTGTGGATAAATAAAACTGTGGTAGCCACCATGGCACCTCCTATCCAGGAGCCAGACAGTAAAGCTGTGTCTTGTCCTCCTTTCAGACCAAAAAAAAAAAAAAGAAAAACCCAAACAAAAACAACAACGAAAAAACCAAGGCAGCCTTAGAGAAGGTGAAACTAATCTGTTCATATTACTGAATAATGACTTTTTAATGATAGTTAAACAGAATCATGGACAGAACTTGGTATTTCTTTTTTTTGTGAGTACCTAAGGAGAAAGTTCACAGCAGCATTTCAAAGTCAGAGCAGCCATGTATATTTGGTTACAGCAAGTTTATTATTATATATATATATTTTCTTTTCTTACTGAAGTTTTTCTAATTGTTTGTTTTTACCAGATTAGGTGGGAATCATTGCATGTTGTTTGAAGAATGGCTAGTCCTATTTTATATGTGAGGATTTACACTTTTGGCGCCTTGGAGCCTATAGCACATTTATAGTGATTTAGGTTGTCACGCGGAGTTTAGACACAGACACAGAATGCAGCTACCTTCATAAATCACTTGAGCTAAACAGGACAACTTGATCATTACCTGCACATCTGGAAAGAGGACACAGCATTCTGTCCAGTATGAGTCAAATTTGCTGTTCATTTTAGTACTGAACTCCAGGAATGGGATTGGAATTAGGAAAGAATAATGAAAACTACCTTATAGCTTTGGAGTGGCCTAGTTTAGACTTCAAAGCTCTTGTTTTAATTTCTATTTTGTTCAGATTTCCGTCTTGTCTTTTAAATGATGGCTGGAATCAAGCTAGTCCTGACATTCCAGGCATTGTATTGTTTTCCACTTGCAATTGGGGGAATTATCAAACAGTGAGACCTTAGATCAACCAGAAAAGCAGCATACAGGTCAGATGGGCAGCACATGAGTTGTGTCTCATGATTGTAGTCATGATTGTGACTACTTTATAGTTGTACAAATAAAACTGTTGCTCTGAAGAATCAGCAAGTTATTATTAGATGTCAGAGGAAACCATCACACACTGTAAGTCAAAGAACTATGATATTTTTTTCCTTCCACATTCAGGGTGTTTCTCTTTTCTATGATGATTGCTGGATGCTAATACTGGTTCAGTTCTAGAAATATGATTCCAAACAGGGATTTTGTTAATTTAAAGATAGCCAGGATACATTCCAGCTTCTAAAGACTTCCAGTAGGATCCAAATTGCCATAATGAACATTTAACACCCTGTCAGAGTTTTTGACGTGCTCAGAATGTACTTGTGCGTGGGGGGTGTGGGCAGGACAAAGCTTTGCTTCTGAGTCCTGATGCAGCTGAGGCAGGACAGAAGCTCCTGAGCACTTCAGGTTGGAGTATGTAATGTAAGAAGCAGAACTTGACTCACATTGGAACCTTCTAGTTCAAATTTAGTATTTAGAATTTAGATGCCTCCAAGATTAGAAGAACAGAGCAAGCCTGTTTTGTTGCAATTTAGGATTTAGGCACTAGATTTCAGCTTTGTGTAATCTGCTCTTTGGTCTAAAAATCCACGGACATCAAACTGTTTCCTCTGGGTTTTAGCAAAATGAGAAACTGAGGTACTAGGTATTGAATTACTTGTCCAAGGTCACACGAGGCAATTGGAGGAAAAGTAAAAAAAAAAAAAAAAAAAAAAAAAGACCTACCTAACTGCAAGGTTCAGGTCCAATCTGTGGGATGACGTTGCTATCCTGAATGGGATCTTTGTTTGAGTGATGAAATTTAGCACCCCGAGAAAAGTAAGAAGACGTTAAGAACACAAATTTCCTTTGCACTTATAATTCAGAATGCTACTTTTCATTCACAGTGGCGCAAATATATTACCGTGGTGAGAAACCAGGGAGAACAGGGGCCATAGAGCAGAAGCAAGCCTGTGGGTATATGTGGGGAAGAGAAACAGAAATTATGCTGTATGAGGCATTGGAGACCTTCCAAATATTTTTATTCATTATTACTATTTTTATGTGAAAAGGAACAGCCTTCCAGGCCTGCCTGGTTTGCCTCAGGCAGGGATTTCGGCAAGTTCCAGCCCAAATCCACGTCTGAGGGATGTGTGTGTGCGTATGCGCATGAGCTTGCGGGGTCCTGGCATAGGGTCCACAAAGTGCAGCTCTTTATCTGCTGCTGCTCACTTACCTCTTCCACCCTCCCACGGCAGTGCAACAAGCCTTTTATTTAATCGCTTGACCTTCAAATTCCAAACTTACTAGTGTTTTTAAAAGGGAATTCATTGGACAGACATTTTTATTGAAACACGTGTAAAAATACCAAGCTAAGTGATTAAGAATATTTTAAAGCTGAAAGAGTGTTTTATATAAAATATGAAAAATCTTTTTATTATATCAGCTAAAGTAAAAATGATGATTTAAAAAAAAATTCTTAACATTTAATTTGGGGCTATGATAGAAAAAGCAAGAGCAAATATTTCTGTGACACTTTATCAGAAAATTTTATTAAGAGATCTTTTCAGAAATGTCTGAACAATGGTTTGATAGTCATTGCATGCAATCACATTAATTGCTGAGACATTTCAGGATAAGTATTTAATCCTGTACACAAACTGATTAAAAGGTTAAATTTGTTGAATGCTACCTGCTTACCAAATTGTGACATGTTACTCCTACCATAGAACTTAGACACTGTGTGGCAAAGCTGTTGAGAACTAGCAAGAATGCTTTTCAGGAGCTAATTTCAATGACTGAAAGCACTACTATCTACAACTGAATTGCTACTGTGATTTAGGAGTCGTCATGTGGGCTTGTCATAAAATATGTAATGATATAAGGAACACAAGTAAGTGTCTCCCCATGTAAAGTGTCTGTAAAGCACTTCATCTGTATCAGCTTACAGGCGAAGAGCAGATTTAATAAGAGGAAATCCATCTTTTTTTTTCTCATTGCAGAAACCCAGTGGAGATCTCTGGGATTTAGTCTTAGTTGACTTAGTTAATGAATTAGTTTACTAGGGCTTCTACAGAGTTTGCAAAGGAGGCACCTAGAGTGTAATATCCAGATGGAGATCTCCATGTGCATAGGACAAAAAAGAATGGAGAGGGATTGGTAGTAACATAATTTTCACTGTCCTTACTTATTCCCAGTGTTTGCAAACTAGATCATTCTTAAAAATGTTTAGGGAAGGACTAATTTGTGAGGCAAATAACTCAAGGTCTAGTGGTTTGAATATCCACATTTCTTTTGAAAACAAAGTCAGTCATTTGTAAAGGGAAGCAGTCTCACCTGGAGTAAATTTTTTTAAGTCCATCAGTGCTTTCAGTGCAGTATGACAAATGGCTCATTGTGGATCTTGTCATCATAATAAGATAGACAGGATGTACAAGATTTGTGCTTTCTCATCATAGTTAAGTAAGTAGGAATGAAAGATGTGTGGGGAGAAAACAGGTAGTTAACATAAATCTGATTTTAACCAAAACGGTGACCATTGAGTTGCTGAGGGCTTCTCACTGGGGGATGTTTTGGAAGGAAAGGCACTTTCTTTCTCTCTCCCCAAACCATACTGTTAGCCATCTGTTGATAATTATTGTCCAGTCTCTGCTGAGAGCTTGTGATATTTAATATTTCCTCACCACTTGAACAAATAAGCGATAATAACTGCAAGGTACTTGACCACAGGAGTAGAAAGATGAATAGCATGAAAGAGTCAGTGTACACCTTGGTTTATCAAAACAACTCAGTTTGCTATTAGTGAATAAGACAAATCCAATTTCTTGAGGTGTTGGAGAATAACTACATTGAGTTACACATCATCTTTGGGAAAAATAAATTTAAAAAAATCACAGTTATCAAAAAGCTTAAAAATCCTCCATTTCTGTTTGTCCATTTTTTAATTTCTTATCCTTTCTCAGAGGAAATGTGTAATGTTTACAGCTAATCTGAGGACAGCTCACTTTTTTCCAATGTATATTCTCTTAAACTGTCCAAATCTTTATAATTACATTGAGCAGGGGAGAAGGAGAGCATTAAATCTGGTTTAAATATGGCCTCTGAGATTGTCTGAAATTGCTGTTCGGACTTTGTTTCTCTTTCCTCAATTCTGTTAATAACATATACTAATAAACTATACTTAGTCCAAAGACCTGGAGCTTTACAAATAATGGTTATTTAAACTGTGCAACACTCATGATGTGATGATAGCTTCTAAGATTACTGTAGGGATGGTCTGGCAAAAAATGCAAAAATATTTTTCTGAGGTTTCGCAGCTGGGCTTTTGGATATCTCTATGACAATAATCTCTGCAAACCTCATTGCTCAGTGTTTTCCCAACACCTAAAACCTGAGATTTAATCAAGTTGTTTCTGGAGCCACAGAGACCTTCAGATCTTGGCAACCTATTTGCTTTCAGAGTGCCATAGAGTACAATTTGCTGGTAGCAAGAAAAATGCCTGTTGTTATTGAAATGTCTTTGGATGATTTGAACAAAATCACATCAGGTCTGATCCATTCATGTATATGTTTTATGCTTATTATTTGCTTCTTAGTTTTCCTTTTCTTCATAGGAGTAGGTACAAGTCTGAGAGGAATCACCTCAAAGCTACTGAGGTTTATAGGCAGCAGTCTGTTGGCTGCAGCTACCTTCATCTGAGGGATAGTTTCCAGAGCAGCTGCTGGGGAGCTGTTCCCTGCCCACCTTCACCTTCTGTTCACAGACTGATCTCCATAACCCCATGTATAAAAGACAGGGTGGAAAAAAAAATCTCAGGAATGCCGATTTTTCATCCTTACTTGTGTATGCACTTCATACACTTTCCAGGTGCTAGTACTAAACCCCCTCTCCCCAGTAAACCTTTAAATTTTATGGGTGTTTCATTATCAAATTGAAAGAAAAAACAGTGGACAGGAAATAGTGACTCTTAAGGGTTCATGCAAAATCAATTATATATCCCCTGATAATGAAAAAGAATGACAAATCATTGATGTACGGTGGCTTTCTGAACAGGTACAAGAGACACGGTACTTAAAGGAAATATGCTAGTATGATTCTGGAAAGTTGTTTGTGTCACTGAACATTCACTTTTTGTTTAGAAATTTTCTCTTATTCCTTTAATAAGGTGAACAAACACCCAAAAGCCAGTCAAAACCCCAGACCTAACTGTCAGTTATAGATTGCCTACATTTTTGGATATCTGCTTTTACTGATTCTTCTGAAGGAGGAAAAAGTGGAGTGTATCTGTGACTTTTTGGAAAAACGTGAAAGTAAAAGTAATATGAAAAAGACAAGGGGATGGGTCAGATTATATGAGAGGTCAGATTTAATCCATGCTACCTTTTCTTTTTACTGTTGGAATGTAACAAATATTAACTGCTACTGCTCTGCTGTACTTCATTACATAAATATTTGTGTAAATTCACACTGTGAATATATGAAGTGCTTTGATGGGCAAAGAGGAGAGTTTCCCCATGTGCTAGTTTCTTCTTTATATGAAGCACTGTGTGTGCTGAACGAACTTTCACACTCATGCTGTTCAGCAGCAGCTTGAGTTCTCGGTTCTCTTTTTTTACCTCCTTCATAACTGGTTTACTTACCAAAAACAGCTTTATTGCAATGCAGTAATTCCCAAGTCCTCCAGGCCGGCACTGTGGAATTTCAGCTATGTCTTTTGAAATCATTTGCTGATCTGGAAGCCTTCCTAACTCCAAAACTCCTTTATAAGATTAATTAATATACTATCCAAATGCCAAGAAAGTATATACTTTCCCACATGTGGCATCTCCAAACTCTCAGAAAAAAGCACTTTTGGATCTGGAGAATTTTTAATACTCTGCTGTACTTTGCTCCTAGAAATGAGGGTTTCATTCTTTGTTTTTTTTCCACTCCCCATCTTCAGATTTGCAAACATGCTAGTGGCATTATGCATGCAGAAACAGTGGAATTTTGCTTTAAATAAAGTATTTAATTTTAGTGGTATGCATTGTGGATCTGCCCCACTCCGCATCCTATAATCATATATTTTAGATATAAATGCAATAAGCAATTTTTTTTCTCTGTAGTGTAAGCACTACTGTAGCTATGGTAGTAACAGAGGATGCTACAGAACTGTGGCACACAGAAAGAGGAAATATTGGCATAATAAAAGATATTACCTTCCCCTACATGCCTTACTTTTTTTTTTCTTGACTCACAGAAACAAGAACTTTTGTTAGATCAGTTTAATGTGTTGTTGATTCCAGTCCTACTTGCAACATCATAATTAAGATAAAAGCTCACAGCACAGGTTTGTCTCATAAAAAAATAGAGCAGAAAAGTAGATCTGTATTATACATATATATTTATATTTATAGCGTTATCTTCCACTCATCATTAACCCAAGCATTAAAAATAAGTAAGCAAAAGTACCTAAAAGATTTTACTTTGCCTTTTCTTGATATATTTTCTTTCAGCATTCATACTATTTGAGTGTGATCACTCGTAAGAGTAGATTAGAAATACATCAGTCATGCTATATTGGGCATCTTTCCTTTCTGCTGTGTAGCCTAATCTTTACGCAGATTAAAGAAAATTCTGTAGAAACTGTTATAGTATGGTATCTTTTATACTAAGGAATACTATACTAGGATAGGAATGAGACATCTTGGTTTTGTAATGGTTCTGTCCATAGTCTGTATGAGTGCATATACTGCAAAGCACTGGGGTGTACTGTGCTTGCTGAGGTCTAGAATTTAAAACAGCTTAACAATGAAATAGTTGTGCTCTTTCATGATTATTAGGTGGTTGGAATTATGTGTGTTCTGAAAATCTGCTTTAACTTTCACCAAAAAATTGAAAATATTGAAATGGTGACTGAGGATTCCAGTTACATCTAGAGAGTAGGAGAAAATCCCATTTTTTCTCCACAAAGTTTATGCTTTTGTTTAAAATAAAACAAAGGAAAACTTTTGATGCATGTTAGCCACACAGAATACTCAGCTGTCCACCTCTAACCACTATATCTTTGTGCTGCAGAAAAATCTGGTATTTGAGATTTGGTGGCACTTATGGCTCTAGAATCCAATATTTCATGGAGTGAGATAGGTGTATCTGGGTTTGCCGATCTTATGAACCCTAACAACTTCAGCTCATAGAATTTAGCTTTGAAATTCGGGCTGAAGTTCAGTGTTCTACTTTTATCTCTTTTAATAAATGTGGGTTTTTTTTACACCTTTGAATATTTAGTTAAACTGGAGGAGGCAGCTCATCTATTAAAAGGTTTTTGATGGTAGCACTTTCTATTCACAGTCAGAACTCCTTTTTACAACATCTTACTTTAGCAGGGTGATTAATCTTTAATTTTAAAGCTCTTGGATGTATTGTCTCCACAGTTTCAAGCAATAATGATACATTAATAAGTTTTCAAGCTTGCATTTCTTTAGTGAAATTCCTTAGCTTTAGGAACTAAAATCTCTGGAGATTCCATTTTTACAAGGTCTGCTCATATCCTCTTGTGATTTCTAGTCCTGACCATCTAATACTGTGGTATTTGTGATACTGTGATAATTGATTTTGTGATACCTAGGATGCTTCTATTTCGTAGGGCCAGACCCAGAGGAATTTTGTCCTGTGCCTACGTACCTTGGCTTCATGGGAAGGAAACCCAAGTGTAGGAGCTGAAAGGGGTTACTGAATGCTCCAAGGGCCCTGTAATGGTCAAGCAGAAGATCAGGTGTGGGACATGCTATAGGACATATTTACTCTACAGGTTAAACATTCTTATTGTTCCTGTGACCAGGTATGGAAAACTAGACCTATAGGACCCCTCATGTCATCCAGTGAATTTAAATAGAATTCAGGTACCAGCAGTGGCAGGTATTTCAGATTGTTCTGAGCTACTCCTGAATACATTAGGAAGATAAATTTTGGTCTGCAAAATTCTGTAAAGCATAGGCAAAATCTACTTAGATAATCCATTGAGGGAACTAATAATCGGTGTTCAAAGATAGGATTGAAAAGTGGGTAGCCAAAAAAGCAAAGATTAAATACAATACAATTTTGAATAGTTGTTCATTGAATGAGGACCATCCAAACCTATATTTAGAGAGCTTGGGTTCTCTGAAAAAGGCATATGCAATCAAATAAGCAGAGAGCCAATAAAAAAAAAAAATTGAGAATTTAATTCTGCATTTTCTAACTGCAGAGTGCTCTCTTTTCCAACCTTTCCAATAGTCTTACAAATCAATTTTTGTTTCTGTTACAACTAGTCTTAAAAGGACATCGCACAGCTTAACTTTTGTCAAGCTTTTGTGTTTAAAATAGGCTGAGTGACAGTCGTGATTCAAGAATGGAAATTATATTTTCATAGCTGGGGATAGTCATGCAGATATGTATTTAGAGATTGGGGGAAATCTAATTAAATAGTAGTGAAACTTTGGTGTTTTAGGAAAAATACTAACACTTCAAAAATCTTGTCCGAAAGACAAAAAGAAAAAAAAGTGATCTTTTCAGCAGAAAAAGTACTAGGGAATAATTCTAACATTTTATTTTACACATTCTAACATTTTATTTTATTTTGTACATTTGTTTATTCCTCTTAGTTATCTGGGCTTTGGAATGTATCAGCCTCTCAGACTTCTAAAATAACCCTTAATATTTCTAAGAATAATTGAGGGTCATTACCAGCCTAAATCAAAGTATCAGCAAAAGCTTCTAAGATACCATGCTAATCTTTGAAATTCCCAAATAACAAGGAATATTTTGACAGGTATTTTAAGTATTCTTGTTTTTGTTAGAAGGAAAATGAACGAACAATAACAACAAATACCTCAAGAATAAATCCAGGATAATCGAACAGCAGGGCAGTCACAGAGACATCCATCAACAGAAACAACCAGCTATCACCACTGCATTCACTTCAGGAGCCAACCCACAAACCTATGTGTTGCTGATAGAAAATATATAATGCAGCTTCACATGAGGATCCTAGAGCTGCCAAGCATATCTCCAGAGTAGCTTTAACATCGATTACACTTGATGAAGTAGATAAAGGAAGTAAAATTATGTGCCAGCAGCACTAGGAGGAGAAGACCAATGCTGACCTTGATGTTTATGTGAATTCGTATTCTGCCATTAAACAGCAGTTTTTCATAGGATGAACTTTGCCTACAAAAGCCTGAGGCATTTCTACTTAGCGCTGCTGGCTTTGTGCAAATATGTAGGCTTTTAATTAGGTCCAGTAAGCTATGTTATAAGGATGTGTTTGAAGACACTCAAAGCAGTAAATCCTGTAATGATGATTTGCCTTTATGATATAATTCTGTCTCTGAACCTTTGCAGTGCAAAAGAAGTCTAATTTAACATGCATTCTAAGCAGTTTCGCATTTTACCTGGGAAGAGCTTGTGAGCTTTGCTGAGATTGGAGGAGGAGTGTTGTAGGCTGCAGTTCTGCAGATTGAGGTATTGCAACAGTCAATATTGACTGGAAAACCAAACCTTATTCCTGTATTTTAGTTATGTAGTGCTTGAAGTGAACATTCAGTCTACTGTACTCACAATCAGCAAGCAGATGTCCTGCCCAGAAGGGCCTGTAAAACAACTCCATATGTTCCTACTGATCTGGAGTTATGGCAATGAAAGATCAAGCTGGAGTTTGATTATAGAGTCTATATCCAATTTTACCTCTTCTGTCATAATATAGGAAGCCCACACCTGTGCAGAAAACCAGGACAAAATCTATTCTTTTATTCAGACGCACTTTGAAGCCTGAGGTAATCTTTATGCTGGTCTTCCAAGCAGAAATGCCTGCTCATCTCATCCGTAGACTAGAGGAACATACTGGGTGTGGGAGTTTAAAAAGTGCCTCTTTTTAACCATTTGGGATAAACATTAAAAGATGCCTTGAAAGGAATGTAACCCTTACTGGGAAGTATAACACTATCCTGGAAGAAAGTAGAAGAATTTTCTCCTTCTGAGAAATTGAATTATCCTATTTTTAATGTAGGCTAAGTAAGTAAACTCCTCTAATTCTTAATAAGCGAAGGCTAGCCTTGCAAGCACCATTTCTCAGTAGGAAACCATTTGTTCTTCATTGAAAATGATAGCTCAAAGACCACTATTGAATATTTCAGCCAAAAGAATTAAGTTTTCTTCATGTCTGAATATGAGTGTGGACGGAGATGTAATTTTCCTTTTTTTCTTTTTTAAGGAAAATAAATTTATTCTGAGATAGAGATGATCTTTTTCTTCTGTGCAGGAATAAACCCTAGTGCAATGAGATATTGAATCATGACAAAATCTGTCACAGTGCCAGTAGTCTGCTATATTTTTTCTGGAGAAAGTCTGTAAAAATAAATTTGTAAAAATCCCATTCATATAAAACCAAACCAAAACAACAACAAAACTCTAGTCCATGCATGAAGAAGGCAAAATTCAAATAATTCATATAGAATCAAATAAAGACACTGTTTAGTTAATCTTAGTCAGTTAATGTGCAGCAGAAGTACACTGCCATTTAAGTTTAAAAGTCTTAATTCAATGCAGGCTAGAGTTTTGTTGAAGAACTTGCTTGCTCTTAAGGGGACACATATGTAATTAACACTTAATGAGACCAATAGTTGGATTCCTCATGACCTCAGAGCAACTATTTTTCACACTACTGAAACATCTGCTGATTGCAGAAGACTGTGATGTCATGGCCACTGTCTTCCCAAAATATTTTGCACAGGTTGCACAATGCTGCCACCTGTTTCTTTTTCCCTGTATGCTATGCTTTCATCTAACTGATGGAAATGTACATTAGCAAGTTAGCAAGACATTTGCAAGTTAATACAAATAATAAGAAGATCAGAATTCAGCCGTCTGCCTTGCATACCTGCCTAACTCCTAATTAAATTGTGATGGCTGTGTATGGGTGCGCATGAAATGTGTACCTGAAATTGGTTAAACTGTAGGTCTAGAATTGCTTCTATAGGAAAAACTAGTGACTTCAGTGTAAGGATGGTGTACTGGGTGTATTGTACACACGGTTCACCCTTGTAGCTAAGGTGATATTTTAGTGGTATGTCAGGCATGTTTACATGAATCAATATCACACCACAGAATTAGTGCAATAACCCCTCTTCTGCACATACATGAAAGCTGGGAACACTGTTGTTTCTATGTGCTGGAGCCACCAGCAAAGAGAAGAGTTTCTTTTTTGCTGAGTTCTCTGGTCTAGTGCTTTGACAGTAAGTGTGGAAGCAAGAAGCAGACCTCCACAGGCACAATCACACGTGGCTTGTTAGTGATACAGAACAGAAATGTATCTCCAAGTAGAGATGACAGAAACCAAGGCCACAGACAACATTCACAGGAACTGAGACATTATGTAATCTCAGATGAGGTTGTCAGTATAAAAACTCTCTATTGTAAAGATTTGTCTAAAACTGCTCATTGTCGAAGGAGGCTATACAGCTGAATGAGGTTTCTGATATACTGTTTGAACTTCCAATATTTCTCCAGTACCTGTTTAAGGCTTTCTTTGGGAAAATATGTTATACCCAAAGAAAATATTCCTGAAGGACTCAGAAGTCTGCGTCCCTGACTTCCCTGGTTTTATTTTTAGCTGTTGAATTTACAGAGCAATCCTCTCCATCAAGAATCTGTTTCCTTATGCTCAGCTAGTGTTTAGTCATTCATCCTAATGTACATCCATCAAAAACTAATAATCTATTTATCTAAAGTATTAAATATTTTTTTCTTTAATATCTGAAGTATTTCTTTGCACACATTTCTAATATTTATTCCAATCCTTCCAAATAATTTACTCTGTGCTTTACTGTCAATAAACTGTGAGATATGATTGTCAACTGAGATATGACCAACTGAGATCATTCAAATGATATTTTTTTTTTTCTTTCTGTGTTGCTTTATGTTTTATGGAAAGCTACAGTTGCTTAGTGTCATACTTAGGTTTCTGGGGTAGAGTGTTATTTTTTGTTATATCAGTAAGTGTTAGTGTTGCTATTTTGAGGACAAAGCACTGCACATTTTTTTCCAAACTTGTCCGTGGCAACTTTGATACATATAGTCTCTCGTAATGTCCTCAGAGAGTGGTATGAGAGGAAAACAGGGAAGAAGGAATGACTTGTGTTACCACTGAAATTTGGAGAAAGCAAGTTGTGTTGTTGTGCTCAGGAAGTTCCTGGAAGAGAAAATGGAAGATTTGCAATCTTGGTGATTACTTTTCAATTCCATAACCTGAGGTGGAGCAAATCTGAGGTAACCAGTAAATAAGACCATATCTGAGTTTTTGTTCTTAAAATGGAGAATGTCCATGGGCTGCTCTCTGCTGGAATTAGGGGTAGGAAGGATATTTTCCTTTGAGAGAATAGATTTAACAGCAGATGTGTATGATGGTATAGTAACAGCCTGAGGAAGGTGCCATTTGAGCATCGTGTATGTAAGAAAGAAATAGACGTGGATAAGCCATTTATATTTTCTTTTCAGGTAGTTCATGTTAGGAAGGAGAAAACTCAAAGTGAATGGCAGCCACAGAGCAGAAAGGGGTTAGGAGGTGAGAGAAAAGCAGAGACTAAGGGAAACAACTGATTTCCTTGCATTTATTTTGTTTGTGTGGCCATCAGTGGAATGGCCATAAGTCCATCTGCAGTTTTGGTCAACTCTGCATGACTTTTTCAGTCAGCATACTGCAGAGGTGAGCAGTGGTAGAGACTTGCAGCAACAGAGTGGAGTGGAATTCCATGTGGATTCTGGTAGTATCCATGGAATCTGAAAGCATGTATGCTAGAAAATAGGAAAAAGTCTTTTGGATCCAGGGCATTAATAAATGTCTTCTGTATGCACAGGAAAAGAATGCTTACCTTCTCCATTGAGGTCAACTACCTGAAAGACTAAGGATCATAAAGGTGAACTCCGGTGCATTTATTTAAAATTAAGTTTTTACTCTTTTATAGCTTGCTTTATGACACATACAAAGCTCATATGTATTTGGAAAGATTCTACATTAATCTCTAAATCTGAAAAAAATGAATTGAATCATCTAAGATGTAGTAATGGTTAAATGCTAAGGTGTCTTGTTAGGTTAACTATCTCTACATTTAAAGCCTAATCCTTCAAATTTTTCATTGTTATCCTCACTTTTTAGGCTGTTGATATTTTCTTTATATATACTTTAGAGTTTAAAGTACAGATCTGAAGGATCTGATTTTTTATCTATTATTTTCTATATCACCCTAGTTCTTCCTACAATTCAGGAAAAAAATATATATAATGTTATATGAGTTGTAAAAACATAGAATTATACATGATGCATGTTTTGAATATAAAGTTAAATCTCAGCATGTTTTGAGAGTCTCAGTCTCTGAATATTATGAAACAGCATCAAACCTGAAGTGGAATGATACTGATGATAGTGAAAATCTGGTTCCTTATTTCTGGTGTGCTTATTATTTCCTCTTGATACTGCCTGTGGTGAGAACTATGGTAAAAGACTATGTAGCCCCTGTATCTGGCCCATGATGAACTCCCCTGTCTTCCAATCCTATCCTCACCCTTAACAGACCTATTTACTACTCTCAAGAGCTTACATCTTTTTTTTTTTTTTTTTTCTTTTTTTAACTCCTTCAGAACCCACAGGTCAAAGTTCACTGTACTTGTGACTTACCTGTGACAGGAATAATTTGGAAATGCTTTCAGAGTTATTTTAAAAGAAAACAGAGCAAAAATACCTCTTTGCACTGGGGAGGTCTCTCAGAAGCATTTGCAATGGAATGCCTTTAAGGTATCTTATCAGACAGGACCATTCATTCAAACCATGTACACTACCCAGAACATAGACCAAGGAGCTCTACAGTCAATTTTAAAGGAAGTAGGGTCTGAATGCCAATATATGGCTGTTATCATGCTCCCTCTGTATATTCTGCACCTTTCCATTCCCACTAGGTTTCTGCATGAGATTTAGTTACAGAGTGAATAGCACATCCATTGTATAATTTTTGTCTCTCTGAATCCTTAATTTTGGAAGGTTTTATGTATTGAAAAAAAGTGTGAAGTAATTCTTGACGTGTGGTAAACAAAAAGGCAAAATGAGGAGACTTAAGGAAAGGAAGTCTTATACTAGCCAGAAGAATTTGGGTTAATTTCATGAAAGACAAGCATTGGCTTAAATTCTGGACCATTATATTCTTGAGTCAAGATGTTTGCCTCTCACAAATGGAAGAAGGTGACTAATAATGCAAATCGTCCTCCAAACAAATCAGTTAACTGTGATTGGGTGTTACACCGATATTTTTTACATGTTTCCTTACAAAACTAGTACTGTAAAATTATTAAAAGCACTATTTAAAAACGAATCCTGGACTATCTTCCTAACTAAAGCTTCTTCTCGAGTGTGATGATCATCAAGTGTGGTGATGGTCTTCATAAGTGCAGTGCTACTGAGAACTTGTGGGACAGGTGTGGGAACTGTCTTAGTGGCAGAGAAGGAGCCCTAATGAAAAGACTAAGTGTGAGAATTTGCTCACCAGAAAGAGCTGTTTCAAGACTGTAGGGGCAATATCATGGGAAACACTCAGGAGAAATACTCCAGCAAATCCCAAAGTTATTAATAGGCAAACGTGGGTGAGAACAGAATTGAGTAAACTAAAGTTGAATATGAAATTTTTCTAGTAAGTCCCAATTTAGTCAGATTCTCCTGTTTATTTTCAGACCTTGAAAATTAGTTTGTCTGAATGGTTACAGTCACCTAGTGAGACTTAGGTGAAATTTATGTAAAATGAATACCTATTTTTGAATACTTTCATTGGATATGAATGCGTAATTTCTGCACAGTTCCCTCCCCACAATTCTGATACCGTGATTGAATTACTACAAATCCTAGCACAGGCAAATATGTATATTGTCAAAACTTCTAAGACTTTTTGTTCATCAGTTCATAGCAGTTGCTGGCTAGGGCTACAGTGCGTTTTATTGTGCTGTTTAGCTGTCTGTACCATGGTGGTCACTGCTTTTCAATGACAAATGACTGCATGTAATTTAGGTGCTACATCATTAGGACAAGGCAGTGCATTTATGTTTTCTTGTATGTAATGTAACTGTGAGTGTATTTTCACTATGGGGGAGTTAGGTGCTTATTATGACAAATAGTGCATTTTCAAGTATTAAAGATCTTTTTTTTGGACAGGGTCACTTCACTATATATATTGAAGGGACTGCTGTGACACAGCATGAAAACTTACAATATAGTTATCTAAAAAAACTTCTCCACTCTCTATAACATGTTTAGATTGCTTTTTTAGACTCCATAAAATTTTAGCTAGCACTAAACATAGAACTTCATTCATCATCACACAAGTAAGCGCTGGCAAAGGAAGCCTACTCTTCCTGAGCTAAAAGTGGCAACACTCCAGTATTGGCAGAAATCAAATGAATCATTTCCTGCTTTTAGTTTTAGATAAATAATCAAAAAAGATTGTCTAGATTCTGATCCAAAAGCAATTTTTCATAGCAAGGAATAAGAGCCCGCTACAAAGACTTTAAGTGGAGAGAGTTCTCCTGTTAATTACTTGACTGGAGAGGTCCTAGGAAATCTATATTCAGATCAAAAATATCAAAATCTTATTTAAAATAAAAAGTAAAATACTCACATTGGCTTTTAGCAGAGTACCATGCTGTGCGTGACAGAGAAGTCTGGGGATATAATCTTCTCTTGATGCACTGAATGAGCACGGTCCAACAGGCACTTGATGGTTCTGTCTTCTTCCTGGGGGAAGCAGAGAGCAAAGTCTTCCTCTTGCAGGCCACAAGTTTAGGCAGAGGAGGGGCAGCTGCTGCTGTGAGTGCACGGTGGTAATTGTCATGAGGTACATGTTTAGGAACTGCAATCTGTGGAAATCTCTTTTTCTTTCAGTTACTTGCTGCCCAGAATTCAGAATGAAGAAGGTGTCTGGATTGCAGGCACAGGGGAGACAGCCTGCAGGTGGGTATGTGTGATAAGAAGAGAACTAATTAAAAAGGATCAGGAGAGAAGAATGGGAAGAAGAAACTCTGGAACTATGATGGGAGACAGGCAAAAAGAAAAGATGGAAATGGGCAGGCCAGGACATGTGATTAGAAATCAAAGAGAATAGTATGGTAGTGGTCAGAAGAGAAGGCTTGAGTTGAAGAAATTACTAAAACTGGACCAGGGAGAGAAAGATGGTGAAGAAAGGCAAGTTCAATGACACAATGGAGACAGGGAGAAAGGGAGGGGACAAACTTCTACTCTGTCCATCAAAACCAACTTAAGCCTTCATCTGTCTTCTGGTTTAATTTAATAGTCACAAAAATCACAGATAAAGCATGTTAGACTAGCTCTGTAAATCTGGAGAAAGACTGAAAGTAGGAGATAGAATCAGCGAGCAGTGATGGCAAAAAACAGAGGAGTGTCTTGGGGCATCCCAAAATGGAGAGAGCAAAAAGGGTCAAAATCAGTGCAAATTAGGGCACATTTCCTTGTAGAACCTATAAAGGACCCAAAGGCTCATTTTGATCCATGAAATCTATATCCTAAGTGCATTTCCTCTCTTGAGCTGGTAGGTACAGGGAAAATTTCCTTTTACTGCTAATTCCACTGTGTGCTCAAGTAACAGAGATTTGGGAAGTGATGTTCATCTCTATTCATGGACAATGTGATGTATGATGCAGTTGCATAGGATGATATTTTCTGGTTTGATTTTCTTTAAAGAAACCCTAGAGGCATTTCAAATCCAACTTTTGAGCGCATAGGACTTTAAAGTTACAAATAGGAGAAAGAGGTCCTACAGTGGGAGTGAAGGGGAAGGAGTGTGTAGGAGGAGCACAGACAAAGGAGAGCTGCTGGCTGATCTGAGGCCAAACAAAAGGACAGAAAATAGGTCCTGGAAAAAACAAGAATAGAAATTAATTAGAGAATTACATAGAGAAATTAAGAACAGTGTCCTATCCACTGAAAAATGATGCCTGTCTAGTTTAATGACTGATTAACTGTCAAATATAGTCTTTCTAAGCTGATAAAGGATGAGTAAATTGAATTTATAGTCCTAAGTAAATTTACATTATCCAGACAGTAGAAAGTATTTTTTTAAGGTAACAGGAATATGTCTAATAACAGTTTGACAGAACTTGCACTAAGTGTGTGGTAGTTCCAACCATCACCAGAGATGTTTCCTCAGCTCTATGGGTTATCCCCCAGAGTTCTATGAGTTAGTCCCTGGCTGTCCCATTAAAAATGTTACAGATGTCATATGTTTACATCATATGGTAATNAAAAAGAGCATTTAATAACAGTGTGTAATAGAGCCCAGTTTTGCAAACCAGCTCAGTGTGAGTTTGGTGTTATGATGCACATAAAACAGTAAAGCTGGGTCAAATCTTGTCACTCATTATCCAACAGTCCATGTTGCTCCTATCAACAGGGACAGAAAAATCTCAGTGCAGCTGGGATTCTCAAGCACTTACTGAGCTTTGAGCTTATGTTCAGAGATCCTCATGGGCTGTTTGCTCACAGCTGGACAGCCTCCTACGCCCTTACAGGAATGTTCTGAGACTGAAAAAAGTGAGACATCTCAGACACAGTAAAGAAGTGAAGCCAGTTATTCTGACTCTCAAGATCTGACCTGAATCATGAAATATTTCTGTATGGTGATGGTGATTACTTCAGAAGAAGAGGAATAACTTATGTGTATAATATAAAAATTATATACTGCAGATTTGCAGCTAAATCTAGTTAGGGTTTTCAGTTTAGGATTTTGATTGTAGGACAGAAATCTGTAAAACTACCTTTTAAGTTTATGAACCCAAACCCCAGCATTCTTGCACAAATCACAAGATCACAAGTCTGAAGGAGAAGTTTTCCTGAGATTTTGTTTGGATTTGAATGAGACATTTTTACTCAATCTAGAATCCAAATCACAAGGGCATTTTTGGCATAAGACTAATAGTTGAAACCACTCAGAAATGTGCAAGAATATTGGCTTGATATGTGGTTTTGAATCATTTCAAAGACTAAAACGTGTGGCAGGCTGTCATTTCAGGGATACTATTAACTCTTTTCATGTCACTGAGAAACAGAAGCATAGTATTGTATCTTTATAGTTCATATCACCTTAACATGTATATCTCAGTAATACCAGTTAATGGGTGTCAGAATGTCTAGACTGTAACAGGACCACTAAGAACTGGTAAAACTGACAGATCTGGTGATCTTATGGCTGGTCTGGTGGTATCTTGCAATCTTAATGCCTCAGCTTCCAAAAATTAAGCTTTATATTAAAATGTCATTTCATTCACTCAAAAAAAAAAAAAAAAAAAAATAGAACAATGCATTAGCTATTAATTGAATGTCTGCTTTCATGCTTCTAGGCAGAAGCTTAACAATATGACTGTACTGAGGACTAAGAATAATATAACAAAAAGCACTTTTTTCTTAATCTGAGGTGTGAGCCAGTCTCATCAGTTTTGGGGTCTGACTTATAAATTTCTAATGCTTGGCATTGGCAGTATTGTACTAATATGTTTTTTATCAAAAATTCAGTTTCAGAAAACATATCCTTTACTCCTGAGAAAGGTATAGGGTAGGAAATGGGTCAACTGCTGCAAAGCGTAGAAGGAGGGGTAGAAATAAGGGTTCCCTCCCAGTTCAAGCCCCTTCAAAGAGCACCCAGATTTATAATCATGTGGCAAATCTTGCCTGAGAGAGGGATTACAGCTATGGGGAACTGTTGCTCCATCCTGGCCACTTTGCAGCATACTAGCTAGTAGTAGTAGTAGTAGTAGTAGTAGTAGTAGTAGTAGTAGTAGTAGTAGTAGCTAGCTTGGTGGGGAAGCTCTGGTTCAGAATGCCCTGACGCTACCTTCACGCTGCTCCCAGCCCAGGGCTATGGGTGAGTACTGCATTTTTGCCCACAGTCATGAAACCCAGTGTCTTCCAAAATAAATATTGTTTCTTGGTTACTAATACAAATAAATGCATTGCACATTACATTTATGGATAAAAATGTGCATGACCAACATTTCTTAAGCCTCTTTCTTTCCAATCAAATGGAGAGGTCCTCCCTCAATTTTCCTCCAGTCCTCATGCAGGCAAACTTCTACTTGGGACACTGGGAATTTACATGACTAGCAACTACAGAAGCACCCAAAAGCCGCTCAGGATTTGTTCTGAAAATACTTCTGAGATTTTGATAAAACTTTTATTTTAGAAGGTGGAACGGGTCTGTTTTTTTTTTATGTTATTTCTTGCAATAGCTGTAAATTCAGTAATTTGTAGCTCTCTAAAGGGGAAAATGAATCATTTATTCACTAAATGGAAATTTAGAGAACACAAATAGGGTAGTTAAGAGCCTGATTTATTATGGTTCACATCCTACTGTATAGCTACAAGTTCTTTTAATGCTTTGCCTAGGAAACAGAAATTGGATTCACTCTTCCCAGTAAATTGAAAAATGGTTGTTTTTCATAGAGTCCTACCTTTTCCCCCTTCCATTTAGTCTTTCCTTATTTATATTCTTCAGACTTGTAATAATAGCTGGCTGTACTGGGAAGAAAGAGACAGGAAGAGAATGGTTATTTTTGTGTGAGCAATGAGACTGAATTGTCCTCTAATATTCAAAGCTATGTATGTGGTTTGAAAAGAATTAGTGGTAGACTGAATTAGCGGTAGATTAACCTTAACACCTAGTCTTTTGAATTATGGTAAATGAATCCTTTGAAGGCATAAAAGTGTCGTCATGTTGTGTTTGCAAGCAATTCATGCCTCTTGTATGTGTATGACGTAGCAAGTGATTTAGTAATAAGTTTTTCCATTCTGGTTGTGTAAAATTAGGTCTTACAGGGATCCACTTCTTCAGTTGGTAAAAACCATTGTAGTCACATTGTTGTTGATTTTTGTTTATTTTCTGTTTAGTTACTTATTTTCTCCTTTTGCGCGAGATGTCGATTCAGGATGTAGTATTCTGAAATGAAAAAGCCAGATTCTCGGTGGATGTCACACCCTCAGTTTCAAGGGTTATGTGTGCATGGGGGAGGGAAGAAGTTAAATACATGCTGTAAGCTGAGCTTTCTTTTCTCTCTGTTGCTTTTCTAGGAAAAAAGATGTTGACTGGAGCTCTCCCTGCACCCACTGAGCACCATGATTTAGCAACATGCCAAGGCCTGGCTAACAGATGACAGTGTTGTGATCTATCTACCAGTACAGGTGTAACCAGAGAAAACATGTTTAGCCTGAACTCCAAGCATTACCTAACTCCCCAAAGTACCTAAAATAAAGATTTTTTTTATAGATGTCTACATCTGTACATGTTTTGTAGATGAAGGGTTGTAGATGAAAACATAGATAGGTCTTTCAGGTGTCTGGAGGACCTGGAAAAAGAAGTTGCTGTTGTTGCATACTTTTCCTATATTCCTCTTAATAGCAGTATAGTTATGGTATAGCACAAGGATTTGGAGATGGGATTTGAAGCCACATTTCATGTAAGTGCCTGTTCATTATTCACAACATAAGGAGCTGCTTATATAACTTTGTGTAGAGTAAATTATTCTTCTAGGGAGTATACTGTCATATCTAGTTTTTTCGTCTAAATTAGGTGCTTAAAGAGGGAAACTTTGAGTATCTTGCTTTGAGTATATTAAGGGCAAGAATTGGCTACAATTAGTATTGGGGTATTTCTCTTGGTATTTCTGCCCAGAACTGGTGCTTCAGTAAACATTTCTAGTGTATGATGTTGTTCTTATTTCTACTAATTCGTGGCCAAGAAGGCCAATGGGGTCCTGGGGTGCATTAGGAAGAGCGTCTGCAGCAGGTC
>VZSV01000009.1:7035466-7048852 GCA_013398735.1 Nothocercus julius | reverse complement strand
GGTTGGACTAGATGATCTCTAGAGGTCCCTTCCAACCTTAAGCATTCTATGATTCTATGATTCTAATTCCAGTCCTAAAGAATCTTCAGGATTCTAAAATAAGATGCTGTTCATTGGCAGCATCGCTAGTTGGAATGGCAAATGTGCTGGTCTCAGAAGTTACACTTTAAATGAAGATATATATATATGTGTGGATGTGTATGCATGCGTAGATATGTTTATGTATGTATATGAATATATACATATATTTATGTACACACACTTGCCATGTCTGTTTGCAGAATAAAATAATGTTCATTATAAAGTATATCACTGACATAAAATCTCAAAATTAATGCTTTCTGATTTAGAAGCTAGATCTATTCTGATCTATGTCAGGTTTCTTTACGAATGCTACATCGCAGTTGAAGATTCTCTGCAGTAGTATAAAATTAAATTGGGGAATTGGCTTCCTTGGCTTCCTAGATGATTTCTCATTTTTTTCAGTGCAGGTTTTAAAAACTGTGCTTTTATTAGTGCTGAAGAATTGTCTGGTGTTAGAGGCTAAAGGGGGATTGATCCGAAAACAAAATTGAATGAAACCAAATTGCAGGAATTAGGAGATATGTCATAGAGGGCAAAACTAAAGAAATACATGATCTTAATGAAACCAGAAAAGATGGACTATCTGGCATCTAGTCAGCTTACTAGCTGAGTGGTCAGCTAGTTTACTCGGCCTCAAGTGTTACTTGAGTAAAAATCTACTATTTATCTGTAACGTGAAAATAAAGTCAGGATGAATGGAGCATCATAATTCAGAGGACATTCTAAAGTTAATGGATATAGAAGAAAATGTATTCTTAAAAGAAATGTATTTTTATATAATATCCATCTATAACAAGTCCACTATAGAAAGGATGGCACAGAGAAGTTAAAAGAGTTAGAAAGTCTGGTGCAAGAATATGATCTTTTTTATAGCTATGCCTGGTGTCAGAGGAGAAAGCATGAGACTAACAAAACACACCATTTCCACTTACCAGTCAGTGTGAGGTGGAGCAACCATATACATGAGGAGCAATTTTGAAGTTTTTCTGGAAAATAGCTACAGAAAAACCTGAATCAAATTAAAGCTACTTTATTTCATTAATTAAGTTTAAAGCGTTTGGCAAAACTTGTGGTAGACAGACTGTGTTGTTGAAGGATGTAGTGGACAGATGGAAATCCTAGGAATACATAATACAGTGTTGCTAACCTAAAAAAAAAAAAGAAAACTGTCATATCTGGAATGTCATGGTAAATATAAGGCTTTTAAGGCTTTAAACACATGGAACTTTTGAGTCACATTTTTAACCAAGATGGGAGGCATAATATTATGTTTGCAAGAATGAAAATTGAGAGTCTTGCTTCATTCAGAGAAAAAGAACTTTGAGAAAACACTTGTTGCATGAATTGCAATAAAAGTCATAACATTGGCACTACAGAAATAGATTAATGCAGAAGTACTATAGTGGAGGAAAACTACCAGCGGTCAATATGTGAGAATTTTAAAATATGGCTATTTCATTCTATGAAAATATCACTATATAGGATTGAAAGTGGCAGTAACTTTAGACTTCTGGTATTTGACACATTCACGAATGAGACTTGTTTGTGAAAATGTATAGTTATTCATAAATATTTGTTTAATTATTTAGTCCTATAATTTTCAGAAAATAGATTGAGCCAAATGTTCATTTCAACTGCAAACTTAATCCTGTACAATTTGTATTATGCTGTATTTTCCTGTCCTGTTTGGAAACAGAAAATAAAGCACGCAGTATGCTTTTGGTATAACATTTTTAGAGGGGAAGTAAATGTGATGTCTACTTTTTGTCATGATTTGTAGCATATTAAGAAAATCATCGAATAGTATTTAAATCAAATAATAGGGTTCCATCCTAAAGCTTTCAGCAATCTGGGCCAGTTATCCCTATATTTGACTGCTGAAAATAGTGAACTAGACAGACAGTGCAGATATTATCATAACTTGAGATCTAGGTCAGAATTATTTCATTTGCTTTGCACTGGAGTCAAAAAAACAAAACAAAACACTTCAAACTTTAATCAGGAATGGTTGACATCTGAAAGTTTTTATTTTCTGTAAGACTTTTAAAAAGGCTGACTTTAGTGTCTATGCCAGTTTTCTTGCTTTTACATGAAGCCTTTATGGTTACCCAGGCTACTAACTGTAAGAAGAATAACCTACTACTAACTGTTTTTTTTTTCTCCACATAACTTCTGAATGCTCAAAATATTCCCTAAACAATAATTTTATGAATTTATTTAAAAAGAGAAAAAAAATCCTCTTTTTAGGCAAGGAATTAAATGTCAAATTTCCTCCTGAAGGGCATATTTTATGGAGAAGTTATAAAGCCCTGAAATTAAAAGTTTGTAGTGGAAAATCTGACAGACTAAACTACGGCAATGCAAAAACATATTCTTAACACTTAATGCATAAACGGCTATATATATGAAATGTATTGCCAACGTACTGCATGTTTATTACAGATTAAACACTTAAAATGGAAAAAAACAGTACATACTCCAACTGTTTCTTAAATATTTGCTTAATATAGCCAGAACACATTGAAAATTGCAAGACTGAAGAGTACATGGTAAGTGTTTAAATAACATCAAATGCAATAAAACGTTTCATTTGAAATGTTAAGCAGGTGATAAAAATGTCATGTAGAGTTACTACTTAGTGTGCTTAAAAATAATATAATTAAGAGAAAATGCATAGGGAAAACTTAATTGCTAAAGGAAAACTTGTGTAAATGAAGTGTGTTTGCGTTTGTTCAGGTATTCAGAGTTTTGCTGATAATTACACCCCTTATCTTTCTCTGCGCCTGAGCCCCTGTACCGTGGTAGAATTGGCACAGGTAGAATTGGCCATTCCTATATGGTGCCATGGGTACTGTTGGCATAGGTATGTATGAACAGTCCAGCAGCTCATGGCACACACTCCTGCCCCTTTGCCAGCCAAATCAGTGGTAGGAAAAGAGGTAATAAATATATTTTTTTCCTTCTTCTTTCCTTTTAAATATGAGCAAACTAGACAGGACAGAGGATGTGGGCAGAAAGCGATGTGAAACTCCCTAAAATAGGAGGTAGCAAGGAGCAAAAGGAAGAGGGTTACAGAAAGGAAACAAAGAAAATGGCCTTCTCCACTAAGCAGTGATCACACTTTCTCATTAAAGAAGAAGAAAGTGAACTAGAGGGAGACATAATTCCTGAGAAGTGGTGCTTTGAGTGAGGAATGAGTCCATCCACTCCTTAGACAAATGTCAGAAAATGCTTTACACATTGCCTTGTAGGCTGTTTTTAAGTTTGTGAAGGGACGAATAGGCTTGAGGGACATTTGGTCATAGTTCCTTAATATCATTTAATGATTTTTATATAGATTGCATTTGTAGATCAATGACTATAACTTTAGAAGCTAAAATAACTACTATAATTTTCATATGGTCCTTCTATTGCCACAAGTCCAGCAATCAGTTTTTCTCTGACAGTCACTACTTTTCTCTTTTGGTTGTTTGTGCTTAATCATCCTTTATATTTCAGGAAGAGCAAGCGAATCTTTTGCTCTTGCTTCCTGTCCTACCAGCACATTCCTGAATACTCGCTCCTGTTTTCTGTCAGTGTACTTATTCAGCTACCTTGTCTGTCTTTTCTGGCACCAAATAGTTACTATGCAAGCAAAAAGGTCTTTTTTTCTGTTAAATAATAGCCCTAGTTGTTATTCTGAGAGCAGGCATAAGTCCCTTCTACTTCCCCTATCCTTTTCCTTAAGGCATATGATGTTTTCATTGCCCTGACATTTCTTCTTTCTCCCCAAGGTCAGCTTCATTTTCAGTGGATATACTTAGAGAAGCCTTGGATTTGATTCAGTTGAAATTACAGTATATTTGGCCTCTATCATGGAAGCACAAGCAAAGCAGCTAAACACTGTGGTAATTTGTTGTTCTGTATTTTCCCTGGCCATGAATGAAGTTCTGAAGTGCAGAAGCCCAAACACATTTTGCTTTGAATTGGGTCTCCTGGAATGATATGATTTGTGGTCATATGCTAAATCGCAGACAGAATATAAACTAGCCGTTTCTTCTCACTACTCTTCTGATGACTATTCCTTTTCTTTATGGTAGGCTGTAGTCTAAGATTCAGAGTCTGTGTCTAGACTTAGAAAAGAGCCTGTTCTGTAGGAATTAACGGTAACTAGTCTTGCTTCTCCGGCGAAGAGATCCTGATAGCTCCAAGAGCTGATGAAACAGGCTGAGTCTCTGTCTTCCCTATTCACAGATACTCCAGAAAATTAGAAGCAGTTGTGAGAATAACTCTTCAAATGACCTGGGAACTGTCTGCTTAGCAGTGCTTCATGTGCTGCCTTCCCTCCTGGCAGGTAACCGAACTGAGGTAACCAAACTGGTTAGAGTGGCGTCATTTCAGCTCTCAGGCTTCATGACTCAGTGGTGTGCTGCAGCTGTAACTTATTAGTCCCGCTTATTAGTCCTCTCAATACTTTCGTGAGTTGTAAAGAAGAGGATGCAATAAGAGAGCTTAATGACTTGCCCAAGGACACATGTTGGAACTAATTACCAAACACCCTGCATCTTTTAAAATTACTCATGCTTATGCAACAAGGGTCTAATTGCTGTCAGAACTGTATGGAGTCATTCTGCAGAGTTGTGAAAGATTGGGCTAGCTGCAAGGTATTACAAAATCAGACCCCGCTAGCAACAGTCTGCATCAAAATGAGACTTGCATGAATCTCGGTATTGGTTATCCATTGGACAAGACCTCTTCTTTTTCAAGTTTATCTCCCAAGCATTTTTTTCTATTTTTTTTTCTAGTGAGAAGCAAATGGGTGAAGTCCATAATGAAAATAAAAATTCACTTTTATTCTTCATATTTTCCTTCTTCAGGAGTTATCGATATATTATGAAATTCTATGAAGTAAAAAGGCTGGTTTAGTGTTTTTTGCCTTTGTTAAAATGACTCAGTTATTTCATAACCAGCAACTGTGTTGTTTAGTCTTTCTCAGCTCACAAACTTCTGTGCAGCATTTCAGTTTACACTGAGCTGAGCTATTTGGATTCAATTTTGTTTTAAGTCACTAAAAATACAAATGCTAGAGTATCATATGCTTTAAAGCATTAGAGAGAGAGGCAGTAACTCATCTGTAAATAGGCAGCTACCTAATATAGTTTAAAATTTCTATAGTAAATTTTAATGAGCAATTTTGGCAATAAAATGGAGTGACTATTTACTACCTACAGGCAGTATGTTGGCCTTAAGTCCATTTAATATCCTTCCAGATGAGCACTGGCCAACCACTCTTGAAAGTTATTGTAGGAAAAAAAAAAAAAAACTTAATTAGGCTCTCTAAATTTCTTGAGTTCATTTATTCTCACAGCATTTCATATTATTTCCTTAAGGCTGATCTGTGTATCTGTAAAATGAGCAGTGTCAACAAAAGGGTTGTCTGACTGTAGATATTCTCATACTAATCAGCAGAACCCAGAATGGATAATTTATTTTCTTGATATTTTAAGGAAATTTATGAAATTTATAATACACGTGGCAATGGATAACAATGTCTCTCTTGCTATTGTAAATAATATTGGCACTATTAATTGGTAAATCTTGAAGGAAATTGTTGAATTTTGATTAATCAGTGGTTTAACCAATGCCCTCTTAAAACAATGGTAGTCCTTCCAAAACTTTTAGCAGATGCTTGTCTTATTCATGCAAGCTTAGTCTCCTTTAGTCTATCTTGCTCCTCAAACAGATAGTGGGATTGTTTATGGAGAGCAACAGAAATTTGCTATGATTAAAGACAATCTGGCTTTGCCTGTGGACTCTTACTTCTGTGTTTATTAACATAGGACTCACAGGATTCACAGGATGGCTGAGGTTGGAAGGGACCTCTAGGGATCATCTAGTCCAGCCCCCCTGCTCCAACAGGGACACCCAGAGCACAGGGCACAGGGTGGCAGCCAGGCGGGTTTGGAAGGAGAAGGTTCTCCTGGAGGTTCTCCTTCCAGAGAAGGAGACTCCGCAGCCTCTCTGGGCAGCCTGTTCCTGGGCTCTGTCACCCTCACAGCAAAGAAGTTCTTCCTCACATGCAGATGGAACTTCCTGTGTTTCAACTCATACCCATTACTCCTTGTTCTGTCTCTGGCCACCACTGAGAAGAGTTCACATATCTCAAGAAGGTTCTTACAGAAGAGCGAAAACATGCTAGGTGGTAGTTTAAAAGAGAACTGTATGCATCCATATTATCTGTACAGTGTGATTTATTTTCTGTGCTTACACAACATTTGACAGACAGCAAAGCCCATTGAAATGTATGTAGTCGTTTGCATTCATCTATTTAGTGTATAGTTACCTGCCTGGTACACTGATGGAAAGACCTCTGTTGACCGTCTCTTGATCAGAGCTTGTATAACATGCTAAGCAAGTTCTGTAAGAAATGATCTTTTTTTTTTTTTCACTAAAATTATGTGATATATGTGTGGTATATGTGATATATATGAGGTAGAGAGAAGTACAGAATACAAAGAGAAAAGAGGATTGTAGAAATAAATATTTTTTTGGAGACACCTTGCATGACTTCATTTCCCTCTTTCCTGATAGTCGAGACATCTCTACCCTGATAATCAGAAGACGTGATTTCTTTCATAGACTTACCGCATGACTCTGGATAAATAAAGCATTCAGAGAACATCATTCAGAGGTGATAGGGAAGGCATTTCCATAGTTTGTAATGATGAGAATAGTCGACAAGCACACACAAAAATGAGTGCACAAGTCTTTCTTATTGCACAGGTTCAAGATACCTCAACATCTTTGTTGCCAAACCAGGGATGCTAATCTATTTGTTTACTAGAGCTTCTCAATAAATACAATTTATGAAACATCTTCTATTCTTTTATCACCTACTGATCAATATGAGAATCAGTCTTTGACTGCACATGGCAGAATGAACAGCGCTAAATCATCTGAGCATTCAGGAAAGGCAGCAGCTCTATCAGATTGTCTTTCAGGATCTGTTCAGCCTAGTGAAGCAGTAAGACTATGGGGAAAGGAAAGAACCATTTTTTTAATGCTTTTATTAAGCAATCAAATTACTGTGGTTATAATTATTTTAGATTTAACTTTGGTAGGCACAGAACTTGCTCCATCTCTTTTCATCATATTGGATGGGCAAAAATGAAATGTCAGTTGCTCACTTTTCTTTAAATTGTGTGGAGTGACAAAGGTTCAGAGAGCCTAGCTGTAGGTTCTCTTGACATTTGTTTCCCTTATTTGCCAGTTGTTTTGAAGTCCTTATATTCAGTGCTCTAAGTATACACTAACATATATATTAATGTACACTGGAGACAGGTCTAACCTATTAGAAATCTAGGAGCAACAGGGTTATAAATGTTACTTGATAGCTTATAAAGCCCAAGATACCTGACTGGTGCATAGGCTCTGTTGCTTGATGTAGTCAGGTGATAACATGTGTACACTCGTGCTGCCTACTTCAGCAAGTGTCAAAAGTTCATGCTAAGTACTACATAAATTATCACCTAATTAAATGCTGTTATGGTTTGGATTGGGAGGAAAGTGTAAACTTGATTCTCCTCAGAGAGCTATATGCAGAAATATGATGGAGAATTAATTTTATGAATAAAGGTCAAAGATCAAAGTGTGAACATTTTTATTAGAAGGAGGAACTGGAAGGAATCTTGACTTCCTTAATTAAATCCTTTTCTCCTCATCAAAATAGTAAGAGGTTAATTTGGTTTTATGGGAACTTCCTCTTTCTATTGTAGAGATGTCAGAAGCACTGTTCAGTTACAGCCACAATTTATACCTTACAGACTTTCTGCACATTCTGTTGTTACTATTACATAAGTAGTAACCGAATCATAAGTTGGAAAGAGAATTAAAAAAAAAAAAAAAAGTTCTGTCTGGATACTTCATAAATAACACATTGATGTTGCAATAGACACTGCTAAAATAAAATTTTAAAATTTTTGAGATTTATTTGCAAAAAGATTGGAGTTTAGGATTAAAGTCAATGATATTATGCTACTTTTTTTTTTTGAATACACTGAAGGCATATATATATATATTTGTGTGTGTGTCTATTATATGTATTTGTGTGTCTATTAATTGACCAAATTCAAACCATCCAAATTCATTATTTGTGTGTTAAGACACACAAATAGAAGATGTTTTCAGTGCAGTGGTATTGTTCTGCTTGCGCTTAGAATTTTAAAGTTAATATAGAATCTGATTTCTGCATCATTCCAAGGGAATATTTAAGATTGAGTAGTAATCTTTGAACAGGTTGCATCTTAGAGGAGCACAGAAAAAGTGCTCCATAAATTACATAAATGCGGAGTTAGTGTTCCAGATTTTTTTAAATGCTCTTAAAACACAACCAGAGATGAGGACCATCTTCAAAGACAAGTCACAGCTATAGTAGGACACATTTCAGTCTAGTATATCTTGTACTTTGTTATATAGGCAGTCACGTGAAGAGACTTTCATATAGCATTGTGAATCCTTATCTTTGGAAAGAATGTTCCTTCATAGTGATAAGGTAATAAATCTGTTGTAAACGTCAGCTGTAGACATATTTTTGTGCTAAATGATTCCGGCCTATATTTTGAACTGCTTTTGGAACTGACTATTGGGAAAGGAAAGGAATGGTTAAAGAGCTGTCATGGGTAAAGGATCTGTATTCTAGATCAGAACATCACAGAATTAACTCTGAAAGTTAACTGACTAGCAGCCTCCCTTATCCTGTGGATCCAGTAACTGTAGGACTCTGGGTGTAGGTAGCAATGGAGAGATTTGAACTGGTGCATTTGTTTTCGAGACTTATCTGAAGGTTTTAAACACCAAAGAGTGCCAAAATATAGGCAAGAATTATAGAGAAGGAATTACAATGGAGCTGCAGGGAGAATCTGAACTTGTAACTTAGAAGCTAAAGACAGAAGATAGCAAAGGTCAGCACCTACAGATGGATTATACTGACACAAAGAGCTGTGCAACAACACCATCTAGCATAAGGTTAGTGAGTTCAATGAGTTTGAACCTATATTGGATGGAATTTGGGACTGTGTTCTTAGAGCACTGAGAACTAGGGAGATGCTTTAAAATAATTTTAGGTTTATTTTGAAACATGACACTGCTTCTCAGAAGTCCATTCTTGTAGTTGTTCTACTGTTTCATTCATCTTTTGAGGTCTGTTTTTAGAGAGACCTAATTCAATAATGAATTTCTATGGTTTATGCAAAGTCATTCTCAATGCCTTAGATTATAGGCAGGGGCAGCAAAATATGGTTTTAATGGTGAATTACATTTTTAGCCACTTTAACAGGATAAATGAGGTAAAATCTAGGAATTCTCATAGATTACCCTGATAAGAGTTAGAAACCGTAAAACCTAGAGAACTAAAATATAAAATCTGAAGTCAGGGTAACTTTTAAGATGTACTTTGAAAGAGAACAAACTAGGTATTTTCAGCAATAAAGAGATTTTTCTAAAGCAGTCTGTGGCACTACCACCAAAAACAACAAGGAAGTCAACAGTAACGGTATGACAGTTACGACATTAATTCAGTGAAGTATATGCTAGTTTATTTTTTCCTTAAACTAGACAGCTACCAGCTGAAGGCAGCTGAACACCTAGGGACATCTGTGCTAAAACAACACTTGCTAGTGGAAAGAAACACTAAGTGAAGTGTAGGGGGAAAAAAGTCAAACACAAAGAAGCAAGGTAGCCAAATAGGCAATTTCTTTTCCCAAAATACATATGACATTTTTCCTTCTCTGCACTTTGGGAAGATAGAAAGGGGGGAATGCCAGCAATGAGATAGTTTTTTGTGGGAAGCAGCTTTCCACATCAAAAGACCACTGCTACCACAGCTGGCACGCTAGGTATCTTTGCAAAGATGCTGAGGGCTGCAGCACCATGGAGACCAAATTACTTCCTCTTCTTCTCTCCAGGTGAAGTCTGAAGCTTGTTGGCATATCTGTGTTGGAAAATTTGTATTGACATTACCTATGCTGAGAAGAGATTTCCTTTCCTATGGTGTGTCTGCTTAGTTACTCATTCGAACTATTGCCTAGAAGAGAAGGGAGTTGTTTGCACTATTAAGATCTCAGAAACACTGAACCATCTCAGCACTAATGCAAGTAGCAGCATTTTATTGGCCTTTTATATCAGTTTGTTTTGAATGATGTGCATTTAAACATTATTTAAAAAAAAAAAGACAAAAATTATACGTGTATATCTGCATGCATGCAAAGGACCATCCTTAACCAAAGTGTAAGTATTGTCTAGCTGGGAATGCTGCTAAAGAATTCAAGCCAGACCAAATGGTTCTTAGACCAATTTGCATTGGTCTTTATCATCAATGCCTGGATTTCACAGAAGAGTGAAATACTCAGATTTTAAACCTACCCCTGAACTCAGTATTGTGGCCTCTATTTTAGTGCCATAATACCTCTATGTAGTAAAATGCTAGTTTTGGCACAGTGAAACATGGAAAATGTTATCTCAGCAAGAACTGAACCAATAACTGGGGTTTTAGGTGACGCTCTCTGTACAAAATTCAACTGCTAATGTTGCTGTAATATAGGATGGAGGCTGAAAAACTGAGCAGCAGCAGTAAAAAAAAAACCTATTTGTCCTACATCTTTAATTTAAATATTGTGTGTTCTGCTATTTTTAATATACATTACTACCATAGAATTCAAAAAGAGAAATTATACCTACTCCTAGAGAAAAGAATTAATATTGCGTTAATATGTAATCTCCCCGCTATCCTTTTAACACTGTCCTTCTGAGGCCCTAAAACGGCCCCAGGCTTCTTGAGAGAGGAGGCCAAGTCATGCGCAACTGCTTCACACTGTGTTCAGAGACCACTTGAATCAGCCGTCTCTGTGACCGCCTCTTTGTGCCATCCAGCTGGCACGTGTGCAGGTAAGGCCGTAAAGAAAGGACTTATCATCTGCCAGCTTTTCCTATTCTCTGAAACCCTTGCAGTATGGCTGTGTAACACCGCTTAGCTAATCAAGGCTTGTAAAATGAGTCGTGTTCTGCAAAGCAGTTGTTATTCACAGGTTACCAGAGGTGTTCCTTGAGGTGCACGGTGATGCTCAGACCTCACAGAGTCCTTTGACGCTGCAGGAGCAGAACGGCGGTCGGCTGCAGGCCTGTGGAGACGTATTCCAGAGCTAATTGACTGGAACTGCTAACAAGCTCCGCTTCCTTCTCACAGAGCGAGGACCTGCTTTGTTCAGTGCGACGTTGAGGTAACAGTTGAGTGCCCGGTAGTCACTCAACTCCTTCATCATAGTTATGCCGTGTGACTGTAGTGGTGCTGTGAAGAGTCCGTGCCTGCTAGTAGAGAAAAAGCTGCTTTAAAATGTTACTGGGTAGTTAGTAAGCTGCAAGATGTCCTAACACGGAGGAAAGAAAGTACGTTTTAGGGTCTGAATCTCCTCTTATGTAAAACAGGGATACAAGATAAAATGTATTTGATGAAATCTGGCTCTCATTTACTTCACTGAAAGAACAGTTAGGTCCCATCATTTTTTGGTAGAGCATGGGTTGCTCCCAGCTCTGCCAGTGACTACTGTTGTCATTGTGAGCCAGATACACTGTATAGTAGTCTGTGGCTTTATTATTTCTGAATGTATAAGCCAGCCTATTGCATTGACTGGAAGTTTTGTTAAAAGGCAGACTGGATAACACAGCAAGTGTAGTGATATGAAAGAAATCCTATTTTTTCTGCCAGCTCTTCCAAGATCTTAAGCAGTGAGAAACTTATGAAGCTCTGGTTTGAATTTGGTTTACTGACCTTTTAGTTCCTCAGTTCAAATTTTTGGATCAGCCAGTGAGCTAGAAATCCATAATGGACTCAGAGCCAGAGTGTCTGCAATGCTTCTTTCAGCAAATACAAGCCTAGTTTAAAAGCCTGGAAGACGATATAGCAACTCATTGGCCAAAAAGCAAAAATAAACCTTGCACGGTATGTCACATCAGCTCTTAACTGTCTCCAAGAAGTGGAACTTTTGTCAGGGAAATATATTTGTTTGTGGCCTCATTTGATTCATGTCTCAAGGAAAGAACTGAAGTCATACCCCCCGCAGGGTGCTCACATCCATCAAGGAGAGGATCCTGCAGCCTCTGGGATGTCATCTTCCTGCAGCCCGCTCCTGGCTTCCCTGTGGAGGCACAGTGCTGTTGAAGTGAAGGAGCCTTTAGAAAAGGAGTGTGCTGGACTTTTCTCCAGCAAGGACCAGAGTGTTTTACATGGCAAAAGAACCACACTGCGGCCTCTCTGAATCATCTTGTTGGAAAGTGGAAGAAATGTCCTGAATACAGTAAGAGGTGGCACGCCTCCCTAATCCTTGCTCCTTCCACCCCTGGGAAATGGCACTGGCTGCTGCTAATAACTCTTCATTACTCCCAAGTCCCTGTGAGTTGCATGGTTAACATGACTAACCAGCCATCCAGATCTGGACTACTGTGTACTCCAGGTAGAGAGTAAATAGTGTCACTCTTGGTAGGATAAAATAGATGAGATCAGCATGATTTAGGCAGAGAAATCTTTCCATACTTGGAAGAGATGATTTCACTGTGGTGGACTCTTCTTCTTGTACCTAACTTTCCACTTCTTTTCTCTACATAGTAAGAGAAAGTGCAGAATTATTAGTAGAAACTTCCACAGAGTTAGTATAAATACAAAACAACTCCATAAGGAAGCCTGTGGAATTAACCTAATGTAAAAAAAAAATTGTATGCCAGGGAAGACTGGGCCCAGACTGTAATTGTAGGAGGTGGTTGGTAAAATACTATTACTACAAGTCCATAACACGCACAGTCTGATTTCTAAAATATTGTATGATTTAGTTTCCAATTTGTTTTCTCCATCAGAGGGACCTGGACAGACTGGACAAGTGGGCGGTGAGAAACCTAATGAAACTCAACAAGGGCAAGTGCAAGGTCTTGCACCTGAGGAGGAATAACGCCAGGCATCAGTACAGATTCGGGGTTGACCTTCTGGAGAGCAGCTCTGCAGAGAGGGACCTCCATGGCAGATGACAAGTTGACCATGAGGCAGCAGTGCCCTCATGGCCAAGGAGGCCAATGGGATCCTGGGGTGCATTAGGAGGAGCGTCTGCAGCAGGTCGAGGGAGGGGATCCTGCCCCTCTACTCAGCCCTGCTGAGGCCACACCTGGAGTGCTGTGTCCAGTTCTGGGCTCCCCAGCACAAGAGGGATGTGGAGCTGCTGGAGAGAGTCCAGCGCAGGGCTACGAGGATGATCCGGGGCCTGGAACATCTGCCCTGTGAGGAAA
>VZSV01000009.1:6992869-7035291 GCA_013398735.1 Nothocercus julius | reverse complement strand
GAAAAATTTCTTGCCAGTGAGGGTGACAGAGCCCTGGCACAGGCTGCCCAGGGAGGTTGTGGAGTCTCCTTCTCTGGAGGTCTTCCAAACCCGCTTGGACGCAGCCCTGAGCCACCTGCTCTAGGTGACCCTGCGTGTGCAGGGGGGTTGGACTAGATGATCTCTAGAGGTCCCTTCCAACCTTAAGCATTCTATGATTCTATGATTCTATTTCACTGTAGTGCTGCTGTATCTGTTAAGGATGTGCTCTTAGACTAACCTCAGTGGTAGCCTTCTTGAGTCAGAACAGTTAAAGTTAGTATTAAATATACAGAATGTTTAAAGAGAAATTGCAGGAATTTGCTAATGTGCCAGTTTGTAAGCCATCATACCTGTTTATCATACCTGTTTTCTTTCGCCTCTTCATCTCCCATGAAATTCTGCTATACTTTCCTTCCTTACATTCTGATATGTGCAGAACACAGTAAGAAACCCACGACTAAACTCTAATGTTATTACCTTTCCACAGTACTGCTATCAAGGCAGGCTTTTTGAAGAGGAGGTAGTTCCAGAGATTCATTATAGATGTGAATGTTTGTGTTTTTGCACCTAAAATACTTCTTTAGCTATTTTAAGTAGGCAAGGAGATATACTAAAGAATTAAAAATAAATATTTAAAAATACTTGACCTCAAAATAATCAATCTGTCAAGAGCAGAGTTTTAAAGGACCTTTAAAGGGATCTTTTCCCTTCATCCTATCCAGAACAGAACCTCAGATTTACAGACTTGTGGTCAAGGCATTTCAAGGCCAAGGTGCTACCTCACCCACCATCATAGCCTCCATAAGGGTCAGCTATTTTCAGGTTTCTTGTCCCCTTGGCATGGATGCTGCAGGTCTCTGCATAACATAAGGATTTCCAATCTTTTGTTAATTTGATAGTATGCTTCACAAAGACTGCATTATGGGTCATAGAGGAGATGCATTTACTTGCAGTAGTAGAAATGATAGGACTTCCACCTGCCTCTTTCACAGCTGTGGCCATGACAGGAATTGTGTTTATGCACAGCATTAGCAAAATGGGCATCATTTTACCTGCGCAGGAGCACGTTCCCCCTTTTTTAAGAGCACTACTCATACTGTCATCTTGTGCTCTTGACTTTATTTGCCCTGTTTCAGCTGCTGATTTCACAGCTGGGCATAAAGAAGGAGCCAACCCAACATGGCTCACCAGCTCCCTGTGGAGTGACAGGAGCTGGACCACAGTTTGGGAACCTCCGCAGACCAAGGTGCATTCTGCTTCTCTGAAAGGACCGTCACACAGGGTATTAAAGAAGAGAGTGTTCTTGCAGTTGCCCAGCGCTATCAACACTAACCACAGGGATGATCTGGGTTTTTCCTGACGGTGCCAGATGGCAACACTCTGATACTCCAGTCTTCCCCGCAGGTCTGTGCCCTGTGGTTGTGGCAGGACTTCATCCTGAAATAACTGCTTGGTTTTTGAAATTCAGGCATGGCCCACTTACTTGGATATTTCAAGCTGCGGGTCTCAATCAAGTAAAATTCGGATTTAAGAAATGAGGAAAGAGATTCCCAGCTATTTAAAAGCTAGGCAGAATGACGCAGTGTTTGCAGGCAATTTGCTCCATGCTGAATGAAAACCAGCGATCCCTTGCTGCTGGGCTTACCTATCGCTGTGTATATCTGTAAACATATACAGGCAGAAAATGCTTTGAAAGCTTATGCCCCACATAACCTCAAATACCCTTTCTCTAATATGATAAGTGAAAATCATTCTTAAATAATAGTATATGTTTTCAGTTTTAGTTTGCAGCTTAGTGCTATAGAGAGTTTTGTCTCTTAAGGAAAACTTACAGTACATAGATGAAAGCCCAAATTCTTTTATAAATCCTTTAAATTTCCTTCCTGTTTTAAGATAAGCAGTATTTCATTAAAAATTCAAATACCGCCCTGAACTCAGGATACATAAATACCTGAGGTTAATTTTGTTATATGCTGAGGGTTATAGACAGTCCTGAGAGATGCTGGAGTAGGAATTTCCAGGTAAAAATAATGGCATATAACACCAAAGCAGTAATCTTCATCAAAAATAGCTGTGTTTGGTGGGGGGTTGCTGAGTAAATGTATCCCTGATTTATAAGGAAATATACTCCTTGTTGCTGGGACATGGCAAACTCAGTTTCTGGGCTTATCTTGACTTGCAGGAGGTTGGATCAGAGGTTCTTTTTGTTTCTAATTGTCACCATTTATTCCCTTCTAAGTTCACCTCTTCCTGTGTCAGTTGCCTCCGTGTCCTAGGCCAGGCAGCAGCAAAACCCAGGAGATGTAGAAACTGCTGGATGCCTTTAATGCTAGCAGGAATGAAGAAAATAGATGTAAGGGCCTCTTCGACACATATGGGTTTTCTTTCCCAGTTGCAGAAGGCACACATTGTGATTATTATAGGGAACAAGTAGTCATCGGTGATGCTTAGTTTCTGCACAGAATTGCTTTTCTCTCCACTAACTCAGCCACTATTTTCTGGATGTTTTGTGACACCACAAAGCAGCTGTTCTTTACTCTTCTGACTAAGATATTTATATTCAACCCTGACATTTTAATCTAATAAAAAAAAAAAAAAAGACTTTTTACCTCCTTGCAGTATAAACAGAGAACCTCTATATAATGGGCATCTGTGGAATATGGAATTAATCCCACTAGTGCGGAAAAAGCCTTCATAACTCTCTTGCGGCTTCATCACTCTTTGAATTATGAGGTCTTCCTCTCACTTGTGGGATAAAGTTCAAATCCCACAGAAGCTTATTATGTGTCCACTATTTATTAAGACTTCATCATTTAAAACAAAACACTTAAGAAAGACACCGGGAAACATTTAAAATCAAAGAAGTGTAAGTCTGAGGAATATTTGTTGTATTTGAAGGTTTTTCAAAGCAGAGAAGAAAAAGTTCATTTTAGTCTTGATAACCACTGAACTTGCTGCTTCTGCTTACTTTTTCTTTTTTTCTTTTTCTCTACAGAGAGATTCTAAATGTTTTCTTTCCTACATGATTTTATAAATCTTTAAGTATCTTTGTGAAAATTTTATTTCCTTTTCTCTGTCTTGCAGCCCAATGACTGGAACCATTAACTGTGAGTGAGAGTCCTTGTTCTCTGGTCTACAGATGCGAGCATATGTACTTGCTGTTTCTTGACTTATAGAGCCTTTTAAATAACATTCACTGTTTTGCTGAAGTGTAACATAACACAAATGCACTAGTTAAGGCTTCAAACTAGCAGTCTGGTAGTACTAACATTTTGTAGCAAAGTTATCTTAGGGCTAACAAGGTTGTCTGGGAGGTGGGGAAACCTGAGTGTGATTTAAAGCTCTGTCATATACTCTGTCTAGACAAATTTAAATCACTCAGTCTTCCCTTGCCTTAGTTTCCACAGCCAGGGGATTAGAATACTGATTTATTTTTTCTTTTCACCTCTAGTTCTTTATAGTCTCTCTGCATCTCAAATACAGCAGAAGAAAATATTCACCAAATCATCTGATATAGGGTAAAGGAACGCAATAATTATATTAGTTCTTGCTGCATAGGAGTAAATTTAATGACTCCATTTTAGTTGTTTATGACATAGGTTTAAACAAGAATCTTTATAGTCCTTACTTTACAAGGTATGCATGAAACCAAATTCAAAAATGTCTTTTAATATGCTTCGATGTTTTTATGTTGCACAGGTGTTAGTATTGTTGTTATTTACACACCAAAATATCTTAAAGCTCACCGTTTCTGGATTGGCAATACTTTTTTTTCTCTCTCTCTTTTTTTTTTTTTTTTTTCCCTATTAGAGAGAAATGAGTGTTATCACCTATATAATTATCCCCTTTTGTCCCCTAAAAGTAATTAATTCTTGGAACACTTGTGAGAAATAAGGAACTCTCTTTTACAGGGAGGGAAAATGAGGCAGAGGGGTTTAAGTTACCACTCTAATGTCATTCTATGTACAAGTGGGAGAATGTGGATTAGAAGCCAGAAATTGCTGGCTACCAGCCCTGACCTCATGGTGTTGCTCGTATAGTGAATTTAGTAAATTTTGTGAATTTGCACTAGTACTTCTCTGACTGAGCTGCCATACTCGCTTTTTGTTGGTAATGATGTTAGATCAAAAACACAGTGTAGTTAAAGTCATGTGTATGAGCGGATGATAATGCTGGAAGAACTCAAAGTGATCTAGAAAAGATACTTCACTTATATACAATCCAAAATCTCAGGTATTGTTTTCAGCATACTGCACATGAGTATAAGCCCAGTGGACTTCTTTGCTCCTTAAAAAGAAATTTAAAGATAAGAGAGAGACCGTCCTGAGAAAAATAGAGGAGAACTCTACCGGTGGTAGATTGTGGGTGTATTATATCATTCTTTAGCTCTGGAAAAATTCAGATAAATTTCAGGGGAGCAGCCTAGTCTTGGAGACACACTTGAATTCTGAATCTATTCCCTTGTTCTTATTTTCTTCCAGTCAATCACTTTCCTTTCCTTACCCTTAATAGAGAAAATGTGATCTGAATTTAAAGCAGACAGGGGAATAAAATGCAAACAGCCAGAGCTGCTGCTTGTTTCTACAAAAGCCAAGGGCTACTGCTAATCTGTTACGGTAACTAGGACTCAGGATGGGCCTCTTTTTATGAGAATCCATAAGATTTACAGCAAAAGGCATACTACCAGTCAGAGAGGTTCTACCTGATGACAGATCTTTCTGCTCAGTCTTTGGTAATCAGTGGCAGTGAATAAGCATTAAATGACCCTTCTTTCTGCCAGAGTATAAATTTATAGTCACTGGGGCAGCTCCTCAGTGGGGGTAAATTGTCTTAACTCTTTCAAAGGACTTAAGTTCTGCTGTTTGAGGTTTCATCATGACATATGCCTACGAACATCGCAACTTGATCTATGAAAGCCACTGTCACCATGTGGTCAAGTTTTAACTTGTTTGTGATGTTTTATTCAGCTTTTAGATGACATGGAAAAGAATTCCAGCCTATTATAATGAATGTTATTGGAGTCTAAATGGATGTTACTGCAGTCTAAATGTAATGGTGTTTTTTTGAAGTAGTCCTTTTTAAATATGGCAATCTCAGGGAGGCAAAAAAGCAACTGAGATAAAATTTTTCATTTGCATTTTGGGATTATATTGCCATCTCAAGCTGATGCATAAATTCTATGGTTATTTTGAAGAATTTATTGTATATAGATTCCTTATAAAAGAAACTTCGAATTCTGCTGATAAAAGTATTTGCTATTTTTCCTCTGCTACCTGCATAAAGAGGGCTACAGGAAAAAATGCATATAAGTATATTAATTCAGTTTTCAAAGTGAAAGAACAGGAAAGGCAAGGAAAACACAGTGTGCAGAAGCAACAGGAAGTGAAAAGGTGGAGAGCCTGAAACAAGAATGTAAATCACGTTTTTTATGAGTGGCCACCCGGACGACAGAGAGCAGGAGCCAGAGCAGCTTGTTGTGAGAAATAACAATGAGGAGCGCACATGCAGAAATGCAAACTGCCCAGCGCCGCGAGCGGCCCGGGGGAGCCCTGGGGAAGGCGATGTCGGAGCAGGGCTGGGAGAAGGCTGGTTGCTTATCCTCCCTCCCACTTCCCTCTTGGTGTTGTTCCCGTGCCCTCCCTCCACCCTCACCCCCCTCCTTTTCTTTCTTAAACAAGGTTGGTTTGGGTAGGGATGGTCCCCAAAAGCACCCTCTCGAACAATAAACACAAATGACTATGGTGGTCCTGTCAGCTTTGGATCTTTGTAAAATAACCAGTGATCCACAACACTTTCTGGAATTGGTTTCCCAGACTTTCCCCCTCCTAGCCACTGACAGCCTGGAAAAAAATTTCCCCCCAGCACTGGGGGGGAATGCTATTCGTTTTCCCGTTATTGTGAATTCCTACAGGCCAAGAGTCCTGAAGAGCTACGCCTTTGAACCGAAGGCCATTTTGCTACTGAAGGAGTAACAAATCAAACGCTGTGCTCACAAGCTCTTAAGTTTTGAAAAGAACACTTCCAAATGATTAAATAGTTATGCATGGCAAGAACTTGAAACTTTCATGATTTATTCAAACTCTATAACCTATAGTAAAATATAAATTTTTGTTAACAGTGGCATAAATGTAACATTCTCTCCTCCTCCTCCTCCCTCCCCCTTTTTTTCCTAAGAGTAGGACTTCCAAGTTTGGGGGAAGAAAAAAAGCATCTGTTTTTCTGTATGTTTGCTTTTTTTATAGACTTCATAAATCCAGCAAGCTTCTATTTGGACCACTAGGCCCTTTCAATAGAAGCATGTTTTCACTGGGATTTCCACGTTCATAATTATTCCTCTCGTTTCTCTGCTGTTAGAAGACAAGCTGGTATTTCATTGCTTTGGGGAAGTTAATAATATGGTAGGCAAAACATCAGGAAAAATTATAATGAATGAACCTATACAAATTGTAGGGAAACACATGCTGCTATTATAAAATGTTCCCATCATAAATCCTGGCAAATCACTCTGTGCACAAGTGAATAACTTTTTAACACATAAACACTCAATTAATTAAAGGCAATATACTATATATGCTCAAACTAGTGTGACACAGAAAAGACTCAAATAATGACATTCAAAATTATGGAACAAGTCATGTCTGCCGTAGTTCTCCTATGAGATTTGAGAATAATAACTCTCCAATGCAATGCTCTTCTATACCTGAAGTGAAAAAGAAGTTCTCGGTCTCACTACTGCACTATTATACTACCACATTCACTTAGGAAATAAGTAGGAAACTCGCTACTTTTTTTCTCACCTTATTTCATACTACACAATGTACAGCATAGCAGAAGTTGACTTGGTGCCATGCAGGTTCTCACCTCCCCAATGGCTATTTCTTACTTTTTTTTTGTATTTTTTTCGAACTTGCCAAAGGTTCCTGGAAGATTGTTTCATTTAACAATTGCATTGTTTGCAAGACCACTCAATTTATTTACACTGACTTTTCCTTCAGTGACTGCAGTTTAGGGACATTAAAATATATCTCTTCCTTTTGAGAACCATGTTTCTCAGAATTTGCTAAAATTATTTTAAAAATAGTCCTTTAATAAAATTGTCTCTCTCAAAAAGAAAAAAAAAAGAGATAAAAATGAAATGTTTGAAGTTTCGATTAGATTTTTGTAAGGATTACAGAGAAAATTCAACGACTATAGAAAAATAACCAAATTGTATTTACAAAGGGTACAAAGCAAGATTCAGGTTCCTGAGGCAGGGGTTATTTAATTTTTTTAAAGTGGGAGTAGCTCCAGAAAGAGCCATTGAGAGCAACTCATGGAGGGCAACCCATGAAAAGACAGCTGAAAGTAGTGGCTTTTAGTCAAAGCCAGATTCTCATATTCAGGTAGGTGCCTTAAGTTACCTATTGCCTTAAGTTACCTATTGCTCTCGGATTTGGCAAGTCTCCTTATTCTTTCACTGAAGGAAAGTAATGATTTTAATGCTTTTAATGCATTTAATGTTTTTGATTTTGATAAACAGAAACATTTCTGAATACTCCAAAAGCTTTTGGGGGTTGCAGAATTACTTCCATTCATGTTTAAACTGCGTTTCTATATCAGGACCAGTCACTGTGTGTACTGCCTCCACTAATGTGATAATCGTTACTCATGGATAGGAATGAAGCAGAATTAACATTTTTAATCCTCTGCTGCTCCGTTTTCCAAGTTTTTACATAGTAGTTACAGATTGCTCTCCTTTTGTGTCACTTTTGTGACTGATTGGTCAAATAAGAAGTAAAATTTCCACCAGATGAGAAGAAAGATGAGTGGCGCTTATAGCAAAATAAAAAAGACAAATTAAGTCTAGCGCTATTCTTACTCTGTGCCTCTGAAATAACAGAGAGTTACATCTGAGAGTGATAACTGGGATTATTTTAGCTAGATAGTATATGATTACTCATTTGAAATTAATATAGACCACTGAAACCTTCTGCTGGAGCACCTGGCCAGAATGGATATGCTGCTTCGAGTACTCAAAAAATAGAATATTTTAGAAAAGATTTCTTTTTCTCTTCTTTCTCTTCTTCTCAACTTCTTTCTCTTTACCTCCTAATTTAAACTCTAGACTGTGCTTGATCACTACACTAATTTGAGGCTGACCTCAGTATTTTATGGACACTTTCAGTCCTTTTTATATACTTCCTAATAAGAAATCCGTAAAGATGAGAGGATTCTTTAAGTAACTACGTGTCTGTCTTAGGACAGTCACAAGCACAGACTGGATTTGGGAAGCCTTTAGTGGAATGCTGGGCTAGTCACTTTGAATAAACTGACAGTGTGGAAGGTGAAGCGCAGCCGTGCAAACACCTATCCAGCCAACTGCAGTGTTTCTGGGCCCTCAGCACCACAACCACGTGTAACTCTATCTCACCCAGCAAACATTCATATCTGCTGATGCCAGTGAGGAGTTTGGTGGTGACACCCCACTGTGAGGTCTCCCCCTATGCCACAGGAAATCCAAGGGGTATCCTTGTTAATCCTATGCCTGCTCTGTGGTTTGTCACACCACCTAAAATAATTAAACCGCTTAATAGGCTCACTAAGTATTATTTCTTTAATTTAGGTGTGTTCAGTTTAGTTTGCAAGCCACCTAGATCAATATAGGCAGGGCTTCTGTTGTGTATATCGGGAAAAAAAAGTGCTGTCACCACACCTGTTGGCATCAGCTACTGAGATTACAGAATAGGAAATTTCTTACAAAATTACTGGCAGAGATATTTTGGAGCCTAAAAATGAACTCTCAAGCTTGGCCACAGCTATTTAAGGCTTGTTGGTTGCTATACAATTTTATGTTTTTAAGCCTTATCCTTCATTTATGAAGTCTAGTTCTAAAATTTGTATCTGCCATTACTGTATTTATTCAGCATATTTCATAATTGCTCTCACAGGAACATCTATATTTAGCCATAGAATTTATCTTATATAGGCTTGTTGCCAAATGATGACTATTTTCTTGCCAAATTTAACACTTCAGTCTATGAAGAATCTTGTAAACCCAAAGTACACGGTCCCTGACTGTTCCCTCTTGAAAATTCTTAGGGAAAGAAAGTGAATATGCATTGATCCATTCCAGATTACTGATGATTACTTGACTTATGGATCCTCTGGGAATTTTGTCTTATTCCTTTATCTTCTTTCTAATCTTTAGTCCTCACAGTGTCCTGTAACAGTGACTTCCACAGTTTAGTTATTCGCTAGGTGAAACTTAGCAGATGTGTTTCTAGTGTAGCTCTACTTTATATATTGCAATATTTATTGTAATGTCCATTTTTTTTATTCTTCTCTTGCTAAAAATGGCTCGCCTGGGTTACATTTATTGCTAAAGCCAGGCAGAAAACAAGCCTGGGAAACTCATACTATAATAGGCAGTTTCTAGATTTGTATGAACAAACAAAAACAGAACGTCAAAATGGAAATTGATATACAATCTTTCTTCAACAGTTAAGAATATCATGTGTTTGAAGGAATGATAGGTGACAAAAATAAGACAAAAGGAGAATTAGAACAGGGAAGTACTCTTTTTAGTAAAAGCTGAATGAAGCTTAAAATTATAGACTATATTTTAATTATGTCTTTTCCTTTTGAATTTATCATTAATAATCTAGTGTTAGTCATGAATAACCTTTTACAGAACTATTTTTCAAAGAAAATGTCCAAAACAGCAAAATCCTTGAGTTGATTATAAGCTACACTGATAGAGCTTGCTTCACCTTACTGAAATCTGAAAAGTAGAAACCAGCTGCTTTATGAGCAGTGTAAAACAGCATTACGCAGCTTTTCAGGACAGAAAGAGAAAATACTATATAGGAAGCTAGTAAAACATAATTCCCTGAAATGAAATAACTGGAAGAATTTTAGGTAGGTGGTGTGTAATTACTCATTTGGAATTCATTTAATCTTTCTGTCTCTGATCCTCAAGCCAGGATGCAGGATGCATATGCTGCTTTCAGTCTGAGCTGCCTTGTCCAAAGCCGAATTTGAGTATCTCATTGTGCCATGCAGATATTCCCTGCATTAGTGCTGAGTGCCCGTGTGCTTCTGCCTTTGGGTGACTGCTTAAGGGCCAGGCACTACCTCTGAAGTAGAGATTTTATACATTACAGAGGGTTTTGCACACACAGTTATTGAAATAAAAACAGTGACATTGCTACAGAACAGCAGGAGAGACAGAAATGAAAATAAACTAATCAAACAGAAGTAAATGTGCCTGGAATTGTCCAGACGTGTATTTGTAAACTGAAAACCAGCCCTCTAGTCCTTCTTGTGCAAAAGTCTCGATTAAGAGATGACTTTCTGCGGAATTAAGAGGCCAAAGTTTTAAGGGAAAATAAAACCTGGCTTCTGCTGTGGGGCTAGTACTGATGCTCACTAGTATGACCTCACTGGGAGCAGACTTAGAGACCCTTCTTGGGTCAATGTGATGCTGCTGCTTCCTTGATTCCCTTCCCTCCCTTCCTCAAAGATTACCTGACCCTCCACCCAAACCACGGTGATAACACACAGCATGTAGGGGAAGACACATGTAGGCAGTCTCCAATGCCAGTGACTAGGCATTGGAAACTGAGCCTTCCTGGGCAATATCTTAGTGTGGTCCTTCCTGCCACAAAAGATCAGGCTGAGCTGAAGGCTGATAATGACCAGAGCTGGTATAAAACACTTCAGCAATAAAATCTTTCTTCATAACATATGTAAGTACTATTCAAAATTACTCCTCTGGGTACCATAACAGATTCATCTACCCCAAAAGAATGGACCGTGAAGTATTTCCTCGTTCTACACCCAAGGTCTCCATGGTGAGCTCAGATACCAGTCTGATGGACAGTATCTCAAAACCTTTTACACAGTGCCCTTCTATAAGTATTTCAGCAAAATGATTCTGAGCTCCATAATTGTACAATAAGCTTTCAAAGTGCAAAGGAACTGCAAAAACACTGCATTTGCCTGTATGGCGATGGTACATTTTATAAGGAAGGAAATTCAAGTTGCACTATTTCCAAACAAAAGTAGTGGAGTAACAAAAATACAACATGTCAGAAGCTAACAGTTCTCCTCTCAGGTTTTCCTCTTGTTTTTAATAAGTTGTATAATGATTTGAATTACCTTCTTTTTACAGTCCTCTAGATGGTTGCACAGTCAACCTTTTCCTTATTTAGTACTTTTAGAATTCTTTGGGATTCTTGGATGAATGATCCTACATAAGTGCCAATAATTATTTTATTCCCTGAAGTTCAGACCATTGAAAATGTCCTGTCTGGTTAAGTATTGGCTTTATTTGGTGTCATTGCTAAGTAATTTTTATGTAGGTTAGGGAGAAGGACTGTTTGGATTGGGTCTGGTGCTCAATACGCAGCCGAGTATTGCTGAAATGCTGAAACTGATACACTATTATGTCACATAAAAGGTGTGTGTACATAAGAAAATGTAGGTTACGCCTATATTATTAAGTTAAATTAAACATGGATACTGAAACTCAGACATCTATACTACAAAATTGCTAAAAGAGGGCCTGCATAGTTTTATATCTGGCCAACGAGTGCTTTCACAGATTATTCCTGGGCTCAGTCTGGCATTTAGCAAAGGTCCATGATCAGTAGAAAGTTTGCCTTTGGTCACCTTTTTTTTTCCAAAATGAAAGAGTTTAGTAGTATGGACACAGTAACAGCCACACGCTTGTTTAATATACAAGTGTAGAAATAATCCCTATGTAATCTTAACATAGACTTGCATATTTGCTTCATTGCCATTTAGAAACTAAACTGTGGAAGCAAGTATTATGTTCTTTGTACACTTTAATGAGAAAACCTATGTGCTGTATTCAACTCATTGCAACTAGGCTATAGTTGAAAAACAGAGAATGTCTGTCCTTACTGCAGTATTTATCTAATGGCATTTGAGCAAATGTTTAAAAGAAACTCTACGCAAAGTTCTGAAGTGAAAATCTTCTACTGAATTGTATTGTAGATTCTATAGGTGGTTGCATGCTGTGTCAGAAAATCTGCTGGGGACAAAGAAAAACTTTCAGTAAGATTTAAATTATTTTCAATACAGATCTGCTAAGATCTGTAACTTATGAGTAACCTTAACTATGACTTTTCTCATATGAAATTCTCTTCTTTTTACATCCAGGTTGTTACAATAACATTTTCTGAAATAATGGATGTTCCTTTGTCTTTAACTAGGTAAATTCATTTTTTTGCTCAATGGACTGAAAGACATTTCAAGGGAGAATGAATTTTAGGAAATATACACACACACACAAAAACTAGACTGCTAAATCTGTGATGAACTGTATCCAAGGTACTGCTTTCAATAATTCAGAAACATAAAGGATACTAAGAATGAGGTTCAATGACATTCTATAGGCAATGACAGAGCCAACTAAATCTTCTTCTTCACCTGTCAAAAAATTAGTTGTTTTTGTTTCAAAATATTGTAAAATTTGGAAGCAGAAAACTGGGGAGTTAAGAGAGGGCTTCTCTTAACTGGGGAGTTAAGAGAGGGCCAATAGTTATTCCAAAATGCTACCATTAAGTTGCTGGTATCTTTTTCAGGAAAGTAAGTACTCTTGAGGAAAAAAAAAAGATGAAGCCCCAGTTTTCTTTATCAAAACAGCACGAGCTATCATGTGTCATCATGAGTTGAAACTTTGAATCATATTTTGCTTGTCATCCAATATTGTAGATTGGTGGTTATAATAATAATAATATACATTATTGGTTCATGTCTAATCTCTATGAAATCTTGCAATGGTGACAGTACAGACAGTAAACATCAGGACCCACATAGATACTTGAGTAGAAATTCTGGCCTCATGGAAGTAAATAGTAAAACTCCTGTTGACTCCAGTGGGGTCAGAATCTCTTCCCCTTTCCCTCCACCCGCAGTGTGTAACCACAGCTGTGCTTTTGCTAAGCAGCATGCAAGAACAACTTATGAATCACATCTGGTGACCCTGTTTGGCATCTCAGCAGAGCAAACATCAGGAATATTAACCCTTTTGTTGCATAAATTAACACAAAGAATTTTTTGGACCTCCTAGATAATGCAAAAACTATGAGGAAGAAAATAAAAAGAGAATAAATATGCCTAAGGGAACTGAAAATCAGGGTCACAATAACAGTGAGGGGTAAAAGCTGCTTAGGCCTTGTAATTACAAAATTTAAGAATAAACACATTTTTCTTTCATTTTTAGGCTCGGTTGCCAATGTAACTTGATAAATTTCCTTGGTTTGTTTCCACTTGTTCTCACTGACGCAAGCTGGCAATTGCCTTTGTAGAATTTCAGGCTCTCTTGAGTCAGTGTCTTGATCTTCAGTCAAAACCTCTTCGTTTTCCAAGAGCCTCTTAATTTTCCATTTCCTATTTGGCAAAGCTTAAAACCATATTCAAAAGCTGTATTAGCATTTTTTTCACCTGAGACATTGGAATTTCCATCACCATTGGCCTCACTTCCCTTTTCTGTCTTGGGAAGTTATCTTGTAAAAATTTAAAGTTAATATCCAACTCACATTCTTCCCCTTTCTCTCTCTCTCTCGCCTTTTTTTTTTTTTTTTTCTCATGTGTGTGTCTAGGGAGGAATTTCTCAGTCTGAAGTTTCACAGCTATCTATATTCTGGGCTGAATGAGTCTTTAGGAAATAAACATTCCCAAAACAGGGCATTTGTTATCAGAATCTAAAGTGCAGCACTGGATTTTCTCACTGACTTAGCCTCTAACAGTAGCAGAGAAGAGAGTCAAACTCTTGTATTTTAATCCTACTATAAGACTTTAAGCTAATTATTTAATATATATGAATTTTTCAAATGTGGAGAATTTTAGAAAAGTTTTGGAGCCAAGACTACACAAAGCATTATAGACCAAAACTGTACAAATTGAACTGAGCCATCGCCTTCAAATTGCATGAATTTATTCTATTTTAAATAGATTACGTCAGCCTGTAGTACATGTTGATTATGTTTGAGGGATGAAAGATCCAGTTCAAGCACACCTCCTGAGCCATGTGAAATCACAGAGCTGAGTTCTACAGGAAAGTCATCATATGAGCTCTGTAAGTTATGAGTATCAGCATATTGTATGTATTTGGTTGAAGTACAACTCCTTTAAGTGTTTGTTCTTTTAATTAGCACTTTTAAAACTGGCTCCTTTGCTGTTGTTTGTGAACATCTGGGTACTCTGAGATGGGTTGAGGGCCAGATTCTCAGAGATATGTGAGTCTACTTAATCACATTGAAATAAGATACTGCAGAAATCATTCTAAATAATGTACTCTCTTGAAATCCAGAAAACAATTAAGTTATGTTCCAAATGTAGAATAAGTAAATAATTTGGGATTTTCTGCATGCCAATGCATTAATGGTAAATAAGAGTTAGAGAAAGTAATAGAGAGATAATAACACTATGTCAAAATGATGCAGAGGAATTCAGTGTATGCAGAAGTCAGCACAGGAAGATTGAATAGAATACACACAGAAAATTTATCCTGTTTCTAAGAATACTACTATATCTTGTAAGTTATTGGCCAACACATTATTAAAATAATATCGAGCATGACTACACATAATCATCATTTTTTCCCAGCGTTTTCAAACATTTTATTCTGCAGAAAGTGTTGATATTACAAGTCAATTCAGCATACGCATGCTGTATAGGTTTTAGTAACCTATGACCAAATTTCTTATCTTGCAAAAATTAATATTAAAATGTGAAGTGTCAGCAGGCTTAAAATAGTCCTAAGGGGTATTTCAACTGTCTGCATAGAAATTTATCCTATGGCATTGGAGATTTAGCAAAAAAAATCCTTGACCTCTTAGTCTCTTTTTATAGCACTTCTACAACACACACGAGAGAAAGTTGCCTTATCCTATGTAATATACAAGTGTTGGTTCAAGAAGTAACTATCGCTGAGCCACTAATTAACGGTGACCACAGCATAATTAAGTTCAGCTTTCTCAAGGGAGTGATTGAAGTAAATGCAGGACTGTGACACTAAACTTTTGATAATGAAAATTTTCGGGGAGGAAGTTAGTTAGAAAACCCTAAAGTCAAAAGTGAGGAAATTAAAATCCTTACACTCAGCATGGAGGCTTCTTAAGCATCCCAGGAGTCACAGAGGAATGAATGCACCTTAACAAAAAAAGAAAATAAAAAGCCAATTAAAAGCTAGTCTAGTTGGACTGCAAGGTTCAAGATGTTATTTGAGGCAAACGGTAAACTTCAGAAAATAGTAATCTTGTCCAAGAAAGGGTAAGGGGCAGATGGGAATGGGAATGACAGAGCTAAAAGATAAAGTGAGATGACTTAGATAAAAGCGAACAAAAATACTAATGAATTATTTATATTAATTCATAGTGGGAGCCGTGAGGGAAAATTGGCCAGTTGATTTATTCATCATTGAGAAACTAAGGACAATATGGTTTTTAGAGAAAAAATAAACCAATATTTATACTAAGACTCTCCTCAGAGGTAGCTGAAGTATCTATAAAAAGATTTTTATAAAAGGACTTCACTGTCAATAGAAAAGCTTATAAATTGGAAAATGTCTGTTCACATGGCCTTCCAAAAATTTGGAAACAAAGAGGAGGTGGCTGAACTGCTAGTAAGAATGTACAGTTTAATTATGGTCAATGATTCTAATCTGAAATTTAGAACAGTAGCAAATGCTTAAAAAGCACACACTGGAAAGTACAGGTGACTGTAAGCAAAATAATTAGAATAATTACTATAAAAAAATGGTAACTAAAAGTTGATTGAGGTAACTAATTTTTATTTCCCTACAAGATGAGACAAAGCCCTTCACAAGAGGCTGTTGAGAAAATGAAGTCCTGGTGAAAGGCTAAGAATTGGCATGGAATAGAAAGTGGACAAGAGGCAAGAGCTGTTGACTGGTGAAGTATAAGTCCAGTAGAATCAGACTGAAGACCTGCCCTTTCCTCTCACCCCAGGTGAGCATGCAAGTTTTTAGTATTGACTTGAATGCATGATCTTACCTGCAGACTCTGAGTTTGGGTCCAAACCCAGACATTACTCTCGTCACAGCTGTTGCTAGCACTTTCCTTTTAAGTAGGACTATTAATGTCTCTTAAGAAAGTTGCTGATCGAGACTCTTCTAATTCTATCGGATGCTTCTTAAGCATAGGTAAGAAAAAAAGTGACATAGCAATGTTTTCTCATCTTGATTTGGTTTCTGTTTCTGTTTCTAAATAAATAAAGCACCGTCCTTCAGCCAGACATCAGCACAGGGGTAGCCCAATCTGTTTCAGCAGAGTTGATACGAGGATCTAAATTCACACTTAAAGGACAGATGTGATTTACACTAAGACATTACTAAACAAGTCTGATGATGAAAAGAATGGTAATTGTGTGCTCTGAAAGGAAATAATTGTGTTCTTGTGTGAATAAAAATCAAATCCCTTGTTTTATAAACTGATTTTTGAATGTCTCATCTACAAGTATGATCGTTATTCAATCCCCCTTCTGAAGAATTTAGACTCGTACTACACTTTCAGAGGCAGCCTCCTTTAGGGAAAGAGGAATAAAACCAGAGAACCCACACAGCCATTTAAATGACTCACACGTTTCTAGAATCATTTTCCTGAAAAATGTAAAGTCCAAAAGGAAACATGCAATCTGTGCTGTTGATGGAAAGGGTTTACTTGTACCAAGTTTGTGTAACTTGCATAACTCTCTCACAGCTTTGCCTTTCAAGCATAATCTGGTCCATTCCAGAGCCACGGCAGCAATACTGCCCATCTACCAACATGTAGCATTGTGTGCTTTGCAGGTACACGTGCAGCATGTGCTGTTCCTATCCAGACAGGATACTGTCTAGTATAGTAAGATGGTACTAAATTCCATTTATCTTGCACCTTGACGTCCTCCCATACACTAATCCATTCCCACAGGGACTGTTTTTAACAATCTGACCCTCCCAGCAATTAAAAACAGCTGCCATTTTTTTAAACAAACCTGCCAGGAAAATATTTCTTGCTTTCCTCACGAATGTGGAATTCCGAGCCACCCTCCCACCCCCAAATTACATTGGACTGCTTCCCAGGCCATGTAATATTCAGTCCTGGGCTAATGACTGGTTTAAGTTTCAATAACCCACAGTTCGTTAGAGCCAGAAATAGATTATCCATGGTAGAGATGGGATTCCCCCTTTTCCAGCAGGATATGGCCTTTTACTTTTTGCTAGGTTTCGTAGAATATAAAATACCAGAGTTTAAAAATCAATATATAGGTGATGGATAATATTTTAACATATTTTCTATTGCACTGCTGCCTACAGCTGCAACTGCAGCCCAAGCTCCCCTGGAAAGGTGTTGCAGAAACGTGTGGTCAAAGACAGCCCTCAACACAGTCAGCTTAGAGACAAAAAAGGGAAGCAGCAGCAGAGGAAATAAGGCTCTGGTTATTGAAACGAATTGACTGTTGCCATGCAGAATGCTAGGGGCAGAGCTCTGATTAAACGCAGTGTCCCTTGACTCCAGGTCTACTGTATCATTCTCATGAAAGCACCACCTCCTCAGCTAAAAGTCTTAGTTAGAACTCTCTATTTTCCACAGCTGAATTTGGAGAATGGGAATTTGTGGTCTTTGGGCAAAATGGCTTTACAGGAACCGAGTGAATTGACTTCTGCGAAGCGCTTAAAAATCCTGCAACATGTGTAAACTAGCTTGTATCGTGATATAAAACACCTGCTGATGTAAAGTGGCCTAAAGATTTTATTGTAGTTCCATGTTTGGATCGACTTAACTCATGAGTTTAAGGTGGGGATCCCAGACATACTTGACTCATGTGTTCATCTTATTCCCCCCAGCACTCAATACTTCTTTTATCTGCCCTCCTAACATTTTCAAAACCTCTCTATTGAAAAGATGTGGTAATTTTTTTTTTTCCCTTGAACCTCATGGTTTGTTACTCATTTTGAACTTGTGCCTCCTACTGAATTGTGCCCGCTTTTGATTTTAAATGATTCTTCTACTAAATTATATGACTACCTTGTAGCTGCAAGTAAGTGAGGGAGCAGACAGTAGAATATATGCCATGACCAGAAAGGAATAGTGAAACGTTCATCTGAATCCATTGAGAAAAAATGAACAAAATGTATTCTTCAGCAAAGCACGGCTGTTTTCTTTATAAAACAAGGGAGACGGCAGTTTGCCTGGCATGTGATGGGGGGGGACGTGTGATAAGTGTGATGGGTGCTGAAAGGATGGTCTCCTGCTCCCTACCACTTCACTGCTTTGGAAGGGTAGCTCTGAGCTTTCACGGAGCCTGCTGCCGGCTGTCGTATTCAACTCACAATACAGTAAGCTACAGCAACTTCTAAAAACATGTTATAGGGAGTTGAGACCATCTTTGCAAAGGTTGCAGTAAGTTCATAATAGTGCCGAGATGACCTTGAAGCCACCTTTCTGCAGAATCTTTGGCTTCTGCTTTTGGCATATCAGCTTCATTTTGAGCTTTTTACGAGTAAGTGGAAATGTGACCACCTTCCAAACATTGTCAAATAACAGTGAACCAACTTTGCATGCAGATATTTCTTCTTCATAAAGATAAATGTTTGTACATGCACTTTTTTTATTTGTTTCATGATTATATGGCTTTGTTTTCAGCAAATCATTAAATAAGTGATGACTTATTGCACTGCTCTTTTTAAATCTAGTCACAAACCACAATCACTTACAGGAAATGGAATGTTTACTTGAGTTTATTATACAAGGGTCTGGATATGAGCTGTGGGATTTTTACACCTCATAGCAACGGTATTACAATTTATTTACATCTTCATGTTGGCAGCTGCACAAACTCTTATGAAATAGGACAATCACACCTTAGGGAACAGTAATTATAGGCAAAGGTATAAATAGTATAAAGGAGTGCACGCATTTGGCACTTAAGTTGAAGAGAATAGAAACTATTCTGGCAAATCTTCAAAAACACAGCCTCTTGTTCATTATGAGGGCATGAACTAATTAAACCTAACTTGTCAGAATAGGCTACATGAATAAATTCTAGTCAATTCTGGCACAGTCATGCTCCAAACCCATGAAGAGCAAAGTTGTTTTAGTGATGTCATAATTTGGACGTTCAGAGTATGATATCACTTTTGACAGAATTAATGCAGAATTAATACCATATGTATAAGCATTAATAGGTATTGAATTTGAACACCCAGTGATAAGTCTGTGTTGGTTTCCAAAGTAACAGTCTGTTTTTTTTTCTTTCATAGTGCTTACATTAATCTAGTATCAGAAGGCAAATTTAAAATACATTTCAACACTTTTACAAGAAAGCATTTAAGTTTTACATCTCTGCCTCTATTTCAAAAGCTGTTTGCATAAGAAAAACAATTAAACTTCAGTGCTACATTTTTAATAGTGACAAAATCAATGTTGTAAGAGAAAAAGAGAATTGGTAAAAAAGAGAAAAAGGTAATTGTTAACTTAAAATAAATTGTCGACATATGATAGCTGGAAGGAAATTCCTCTGAGAATCCATTGGCTCCATTTACAAATGCATATATATATATATATATATACACATATATATATATGTTATGCAATGAATCCGAAGTTAAAATCTTCATGCACTTATCAGCTTGTTAGTTCCTAGTTACTGTCAGTGACCAGGTGTTACTCTTTCCCAAATGCTTTGGCTACCTCCTCACCTCCCTCCTTTCTCAGTCCTGACATTTTTCCAGGAAGATTCTTAGGGTCCTCCTGGTCAGGTTTTTTCTTCCTCTCAAGGTCCAGTTATATTTTCAGGACATATGTCTGAAACACAAAGATGCCACTGTAGTCTTCAGAGGTAAAGATGAGTTAAAGAGATAGTCAGCAGAGGGTGAGTAGGGACATGACAGAGTTTGCTGAGTTTGCTGACGGGACTAAAAGCAAGAAGTAAAACAAAAGTTGACCCTGTGGTGAGGGAAGCTCTCTTGATACTGAGTGCCTTGGCAATAAACTTACAAAGGAAATTTAATCCTGATAAGTGTGAAGAGTTACATGTGATGAAACAGCCTCAATTAAGCATTAACAGTAGAGGAACGTGTACTAAGTGCTGTAAAGAAGAAAAAAGATTTTGATGCTATACCCAATATGATAAAGTCAGATCCATACTCAGTAGTAATAAGAGAAGTAAATCAAATATTAGGAATTAGTAAGAAAAAGGTAGAGAGAAACAATCCTTAAATCTATGTGCAGCCCTGTTCTCCCCTTCTCAATAAGGAAATACAAAAAAAATTTACTAAAAATACTAAGAATGGCAACATAATTAAGTATGATCATAAGAATGATTCAGTAGAGGAGGACTCCTCAACATAGCAAAGAAGTGACTGAAGGAGATAGATATGATACAATGATTGCTGACAAATAGAAGGTTGATCCAGATCTCTCTCAAAATACAAGAGGTGGACATTTTCTCATAATAGTCTCATTTGTCAGGTTGAAAAAAACCCGAATTTTTAATACAATGAAATTAATTTTTAAAGTGTAATTTAACTGCAGAATTCATTGCTCCTGCATTGGTATGGTGGAAAACAAATAAATAGAGTAAGAAAAGCTGTGAATGACTTAAAAGCAGAAAGATCGGTGTGTTTCTGAGCTGCTGATTGCTGGATGCCAGAGCTATATGCTAGAGAAGTCTCACTGTATGAACTCCCTTTGGAAGGTACCGTTGATTGTGCTGCTAACTGGGTGTTACCTACTGAGCTTGTTCATACATTACTACGACTGATAGCAATGGTGCTGCTGATGGTTTTGCTTTGTGTCTCTATGTTACTGTTCAGACTCTTATGGCATGGAGCTACTCCAGCAAACATGGGAATCTGAAATATCTAAGCCTCCAAATAGTTGGCCCAATGCCTCTCCCGTGCACCCGAGAAAGGGCGGGCATGGCTGGAAGCAGACAAGATGGTAAACTGTAAGTGAAATAGATTTTCTTGGTGATCAGGGAATAAGCAGGTTTATAAATGCAGGTTTATAAATAAGAGTTGGTTTTGTTAGGCGTTAGGATGTGAATGAAATCAGAGGTGATTTTGTCATTAACGCATCTCTTCTAAATCACCCAGCACTGCCAGAAAAGCAGCCCTCCACTTTCTGAATGATAGTGAGGAAAGCACAAACTGCAGGACTGATTCAGTTCAGCTTCCCTTGGTAGAGCTTCCTAGATAGGGTTTGTATTTCTATAGATTTAAGTACAGAACAAATAATGATCCTAAAACCAAAGCTGTGTGTGTTGCACTTGCACCTGTCTTGGTTTCCACCCTTTTGTTTTCCTACTATCCCTCCAGGCCTCTGATAAATTCATAGTATGTTCTGGGCTGTCTTTTCATGATGTACAGAAAAACACAGATCCACAAAGGATGTTTCACAGACTGCATTAAGCATGCAGAATTCCTTTGTTGCTTAAGTAAGGAAAGCGAACTATCAATTACAATGAAATCAGACCATCAAAGAGAGGAGGAGAAAGATTTAATTATACAGTAGCCGCATGTTTGCTGTATTGAAAATATTTTGCTTTCACTTAATCTTAAGAGTTTTTGAGCTCGTAATATACAAGGAAAACAGACAGGAGCAATGGGGACGAAGGGTGGGTTTTCTATTTCAGCAAAGCCAAGTCAAACTCCTATTTCTGCAGTCCATCCTGACTTGCACCAAGGAATTTAATTTAAACAATTTTTAAACTGTATTCTGGAGCGTCTGGCTTAAGTATTTTAAAATTGAAGAACTGTAGGTCCTTCAAATTATAGTGATACAGTGATCACTGCATCACAGTGATAATAGTGATATATTGATCAAATACACTGACTAATTTTTTTTTGTCTTTGGTTGGAATTTCTCCAAAACAACATCAGTATGCATAAACATACATACATAAACATTAGTATGCACATAACTGTATTCTTCACATCACTGCTTTCTATTTCCTTCCTTATGATGGTTTCCACATCAGATTTCCAAAAAATTAATTTCTTTTCCTCTAGGAATATTCCTGAAATATTACTCAGATTGGAAGCCTTTTGTCAAGAAGAGTATTCTACATTTTGCTGTAAAGCATGAAAGGTCTGGATTTATTTTGCCTTGGGGAAAAGAAAGAGATGGTCAGAGATGTCTGTGAAAGCGTTGCAAGTACCAGGATCTCTGGGCAAAATATGGTCTCAGTGAAGAAAAAATGCATGTGCATTTTAGTGGATGAAGAATTTTCCAGATTATCTGGGTTTGCAGAGCAAAAGGAAGGTCTTCAGATAGACAGGCTCTTGTATTCTGTTTCACAGAATAAGGGAGAGGTCTTCTAAGAGCTCAGTCTGTGCTTTCGTGGCCATGAATGCGTGTGTGAGGGAGAGGGGACTTTGTTCTTTTTTTGAGACACAGCCCTACTAAATAGCATTGTAATGAAATGTAACTGTATATTTCTCCAGAGGGCTGGTAAGTGAAAGACAGTCTAGTCTGGGATTTTTAAATGTGATATTCAAATATGACTTTCATATTGCATTAGGTATGTCTTCACATTTGTGGTCTAAACTCCAAACTCATTTTCCACTTGGGCCTTACTTAACATGCTCTTGTTGTGTGTTTCGTGCTCTGTTTCTGCTTCAGATTGCTGGAACTAATTCTTGCCTGACTTTCCACTAATATGAATCTGTCAGAAAAGTATTGTTAGACATGAGGGATTTGGCTGAAATTTCTGGGTTTAAATGAAGTTATTCTCATTGCTTTGAGTAGTGCAATTGTAAGGGCTCCCCCACTCTCTGTGAGTGTATACACACACAAACACTCCTATTTCTGAAAGCAAACAACTGAAGCTGGTTATTAAATGTGAGATTGTACACTTTCATTTGGGACTCTCATTAGGAAAGCAGAATCTTCCAGATGTTCTTTTACAAACAAAGAAGGTGGTAGCTAAAATAGAATTCACTGAGAATTTGACATAGGTACAATCAGTAGTGTTAGGCACTCATTAAGGAGGGCAAAATCAATGCATAATGAAGGCACAATAATATTAATTATCATAATTAACATTTAGGCTAGTATTCAGTGCTTAAGCAATATAAGCAACAGGTAATCCAAGATTTTGCTTTCCCAGGGAAATAAAATATTTTTCCTGGCCTGGCATCATTTTCTTACACACTTTTTACAATGTCTCGTGTATTTTAGGAGATTATTTTAGAGGCCTGTCTTTTTTATGATCTTTTTGATGTGTTTTGTTTAGAATGTGTGCTCTTAATGGGTTTAATATGCCTAAAGAATCTGAAAGGCACCATTAGGAAAAAAAAAAGTCTAAATAGATAAATAAAGAATACAAATACATAGAGTACATGTTTTTTCTCAGTGTCAATCTGTCCGTGTTAGTAAGGGAGTTTTGGAGAGACCACGTGACCTTCTGCTGACCTTTAAAAAAAGAGATTCCCAAACTTTGCATGGTGAGGAATTACACATTACTTCAGATAAGTAAACTAATATCTTGGGTGATAATCTGAGCTGCATTTTATTTAAAATTAGATTTATAATTTAGATCCATTTAGAATGTCCAGAGCTTTTGATATGTAGCAGCTCATTATATATGTCATGACAGCTCTGCTGGATATTTCCCTCTTTAAGAGGCAAGAAATTCAAACAGCTCCAAGGCTGAGAAACATTTTTAAAGGCAACACAGGAACACATACCAGGAACATACACATACCAGAAGACTGGCATGGACATCAAGCATCTAGCCTTGTATATACTGTGTAAACATTAAAAAAAAAACAAACAAAAACAAAACGCTCACAAATTTATTAAGCATCTTTTAAAAGTTAAGGTTTTACTGCATATACTGTCTGCATAAAAAGGTTGGTCCAGATCCCCCTGTGATTCATAGGGGCCTTCTTTTAATTCCCTGCCTAAATAAACTACTTAATACCTCTTTTTCTCTTGAGTTGATATTTAGTTTGAAGATTTCTTCATCTGCTTTGACGACTGTAGGTCATGGCCCAGGCAATATTAGTTAGTCATGATGTGCTGATGTACTCTAGGGACAGGGGCAGGCAGGGCTTATTTGCTTGCTCACAGTTGTGTTCTGGACAAAAAATGGGAGGAGTATGTCTTTTCAGATACAGTTATGAAGTACATACATTGCAGAATGAGTATTTTATTTTCTTGTTAACTGCACAGGAGGTGTCCACCTGTGTGTGGCCAGATTGCTGCAAGATGACTAACTTTTTTGCATTTTCCACTGTTTGTGTTTGTGTCTAGACATTGGGTCCATGGTGAACACCTGCTAGGTTGCTCTCATGTTTCCATTGCTTTGTTCTGCTTCTTTCTATCACAGGTTGTATTTTTTATGGCTCTTTAAATGCTCTTGCAGACTCTAGCTTTTTCTTTTGGGTTTTAATTGTCTGTAAGTGTTGTCTCACCCCAACTGTATTCTCTACAATCAGATATAATTTGAAATATGCACTCTGCACTTCCTTCATGTAGCAATTGTAGCTTCAGAGCTTCTCACATTGCTCCCAGAATGGTGACAGAATTTGAACTTGTCTGAGCTGCTGTTGAATAAACTGATTTCAGGCCCTGCTAACTAAAACAAGCATTTACATGTTTAAAAATATATCAAAGAAGAACACAATGATCTAATTTCTTGAATCGCATGTTTCTGTGTTTGCTTACTAAGGCCTAATTCATCTTTAATCTTGACAATAAAGAAGGATTTTGGGGGGATTGTACCTTTTTTTCTGAGCATGCTGTTAAAATATATGTATATATATATACACACAAATACACTTAACTCTTTTCAATGCAGCTGTGAACCCACAGTTGAAGACAAAAAAATGCTGGACTAGCAACTGAGCACATCATTATAATCAGGAAAGTCACTATGTCCCAGAAGTATTTCTTACCCCACCTTACTTCACCACTTAACGGAATCACAGCCTTTTGTTTAGATGCCTTTCAATGACAGGAAATAATAATTACTCTACAAACAAAAACGACCGTTAACAGCTGAAGTCACAGCTCAGTTGGCTTTTTGGCCAGGATTTATATTCCGTCTGGAGCTCCATCAGGACAGTACAGGGAGGTCTGGCAGCTGGATAATGAATTCTAAATAAACCGGTCATTACAACACATTGTTTCAATGATACTGGATTTCCACTATATGGTGGTTAGTTTACCTGTGAGTTTGCATCTTGGGTGCTCATCTCTGTAATTTGACTTCAAGAACTGTCTCTTACTGAGAAAGTTTATAGGCTTCATCTCACCTAACTTTAGATAAAGGAGATAATAGAGAAGTCCACAACTGCGCCAGCAAGGTCACACTAGGGCTCTTTTTTGAGCACTTCTTTGTCAGGTACAGTAATGCATATGTTAGCAGGTATTTAGACATTTATTTTAAAATGAGACAACTTGCAACTAGAAAGTGCCATGCTGAGTAAATCCCCTGAACTCTAGTACTTGCAACTTGGCAGATTTATTAGCACCATTCAGCTTCATGTTGAGAAAACCGTACAAGTGCTCTGTTTTGTGAACTGAATCTGAAATATTAAACAGTTTTAAAACTCATCAATATGCATAAATAAATCTATCAGATTTACAGAACTTCTGCTGTTATTTCTATACACATGAATGAAAGAAAACTTGTTTTTAACGCCTCTTCAGTGTGCTCATTATACTCTAGCTCATACTTTAGCACATACACTTAAATCACTTCTTTTCCCCTAGTCTTTATTTTTCAGAAGCCATTTCATAGTCTGCAGCTTGCAGTAGGTATCATTTGGATTTTTTCAGAACTCAGAGCAGACAAATGCCTGATTGTTACTTGTCAGATGTATAGAGAGAACTGTGCTTTATTTGCCTTTTGTTCAACCCAAATAAGCTTTTTAAGAGCGTGGATAGGTTTCTTACCCCTTAGTTTGAATGATGGGCTTTGCTTCGTCAGGTTCTTTTCTGAATCACTGCACTGCACCCGCCATTTGGATCCCTGACTAACGGGTCTTCTTTCCCATTTGACATGGCCTTGGAATGAGCAGAAATCTCTCACCTGTGCAATCTGTGTTATTAGCTGGCTTGTAGTTGAGGCAGTTTTGCATCTGAGGTTTGTGCTTGTCACTGTTTCCATCATTTCATCACCCAGTTTTTACTGATTCACACCAGTAGTTGTCATAATTAAATTGAATGATGCAGGCCCCATGCTTATAGGCAGTGGGTAAAGACACATCTCAATGTAATGTGTTCCTTATTGCATGCCAGAAATCAACATTTTGGTAATAGGACCCTTCCTTCCTTCCTTCCTTCCTTCCTTCCTTCCTTCCTTCCTTCCTTCCTTCCTTCCTTCCTTCCTTCCACTGAGACCCCTTTTGACAGAAAACCCTGTACTTGGACTTCTGCCTCAGACTTTCAGACAAATGTGTTTCTTTCTAAATAACCCTTTTTGCTCCTGGGCTGTGATTGGTTTATCTCTCAAACTATATATATGAGAGAAGCAAACTAGCTTGCCTGTAATCATATTTTTATCCTTTATTATTTTCATGAGGTTAATTACCATCATTTTCTATCTATTCCCGGTTCATTTTAGCAATGTTGCACTTCTCTGGACACATATATTTTGTGCAAGAATATGATGTTCTCACTTTCTCTTCTGGAAAAAAAAGAGCTTCATCATTAAGTATATAAGTGAAAATATTTCCAGTTGCAGCAAGGCATGTACAGACAGAAAGAGAGACAGATCTTGGACTAAACCCTACATAGACATAAACTCTGCAAGATGTAGAAAGTCCTCAAGTGCATGTGGTATTTATGGCTGGATGTTTGGGGTTTTATTTTTATTTTCACACACTGCTTGTGCTTCTCCTCATGCTCTCTCTTCTACAGTTAACTTCCCCTGTCTTTTCTTATTTATCTGTTTCTTCACCACTGTTCTTCTGGGGGAAAATATGAGTCTGGATTTTATTTTATTTCCACTTAAATCCTTGAAATGTGGAATTCTTTACTTCAGGGGTTTAAACTAGACCCTCAAGGCTACCTTGGCAGAGCTCTGTGGTTTTAGAGGATAGATTTTTCTGTTTTGTTTAAGAATGTATCACAAGCAATGGCTCTTTAGAACTTTTAAGCATGCAGTAAAAAAAATAGAGATGACTAATAGCTATTTAGCAAGTAATGATGGCTTAGCAATATTTACCACTCCGATTTAGCCTCTCTGGCTCCATTACTTAGGATATTTTCCTGAATTAAATTTGTCTCAGTTCTATAGCCAGCAGCTGTCCACAGGAAAAAAAAAATGTCCTGAATCCTCCAGAAATAATGATTTCATATTTCTAATAGTTCCTTTAACTGCACAATCAAAAAGGTCTCTTGTGCCCTCTAGCATGTGGTATGTCATAATAAAAAAGCTTTATGTCAAGCAGCTAGAGAAATACAGGCAGAGTAAATTAAAACTTTTTTCTTAATGGCTTTTCATGATGCTTCAGTTTTATGTATGGATGTAGTAGTCGATCAAGAGAAGGGGGAAAATACTTGGAGCTCTATTGTTGGAGTTTTGCTCTGGACTTAAAATTGATAACCACACTGGGCCTATTTGAATGAGGATGTTCATATAAATTCTGAGGTTGCTCCCCACCCCCAGATTGTGCTGTTTTTCCATGTATGTCTAAGTGTCACAATATTTTCTTTCTAAATGGTTAGGTAGTATTAGCTCATCTTGCGAGCAGCTGTTCAAAAGGATTTAAAGGAAGAAAAGGACATGTACAGTTAATATTTTTTAGCTCTAATAAAAATGACCCTAATATGTCTAGCTTGAAGTCACTAGACAAACCTGTTTCTTTTAATTTCAGTGGAGATACATGTCAGTTTGCAATACACATTTACCCACAAAAACTTTGCATTATTATTATTATATTTTAACACTTTTATTGCTACGCATCTCTTATTTTTCTAAGTATTTCTCTCCCTTCCTATTTTAAATGACATTAAAATACTTGCTAAAATTATGCCACTGCTGCTTGTGGCATTTGATTCATTAATTTACTAAAGCAGTTGCTTGCTTTTCACTTAGTAGAGGTTTCCTAACATCCAAATCTAACTTATAAATAGAAAATAAACAAGATCAAGTAATGATTTTTTTTATAAGTCTTTCCCAGGAAAGGACTATGCATTCATAGTTCTGCTTCTTAGTAGTTTAAAAATGATCAGAACTATATTTTAATTATACAAGAATTACTTAAATTCTGTTATATCCTCTCAAGCCGTTACTATTTTAAGCTTTTTTTGATTTCTCCTAGGATACATTATGTAGTATTGAAAGTTCATTATCATTCAAACAGTGACAAAATTCATTGCCACCCAAATGTGATAAATTACATATCCTGTGCATTCTGAACTGCAAATTGTTGAAGAAAGAATATCTAGTGCAAGACACATTCCTTTGGGAGTAAATACATATGTTACATCAGAGATTTTGAGATCAGATTAAATATTTCTTCTTCTAAGAAATCTGAGATATTGTAATTTGAGACTTCAATGCAAAGAAGTCCTTTGACAACTCTAGAAGCTTTGGGACATGCTTGGCTTGAGAAATCCTCCAGAAAAATTATGTAAATGAAATGAATACATGTAAATCAGTGGACTGAGAACTGGCTGGATGGCAGAGCTCACAGGGTGGTGATAAATGGGGCCGAGTCTAATTGGAGGCCTCTGGCCAGTGGTGTTCCAGCACTGGGCCCAGTGTTGTTCAACTTGTTCATCAAAGACTTGGACAAGGGCACCCTGAGCAAGTTTGCAGATGATACCAAACTGGGTGGAGTGGCTGGCACTCCACAGGGCTGTGCTGCCATTCAGAGAGACCTAGGCAGGATGGGGAGTTGGGCAGAGAGGAACCTCATGAGGTTCAACAAGGACAAGTGCAGGGTCCTGCACCTGGGGAGGAATTACCCCAGGCACCAGGACAGATTAGGGGTTGACCTGCTGGAAAGCAGCTCCACAGAGAGGGATTTGGGAGTCCTGGTTGACACCAAGTTGCCCATGAGGCAGCAGTGCCCACGTGGCCAAGAAGGCCAATGGGCTCCTGGCCTGCATGGGGAGGAGTGTGGCCAGCAGGTCGAGGGAGGGGATCCTGCCCCTCTACTCAGCTCTGGTGAGGCTGCACCTGGAGTATTGGGGGCAGTTCTGGGCTCCCCATGGCAAGAAGGACATTGAGCTTCTAGAGAGGGTGCAGCGTAGAGCAACAAGGATGATTAAGGGACTGGAGCATCCATTGTATGAGGAAAGACTGAGCGAGCTGGGCCTGTTTAGCCTAGAGAAGTTTCCAACCGATCAATATGCAGAACATACATTTTTTTCTGTATATAAAGGCTATGTAAAATGCCAAGCAAAAGCAATTTAAACCAGTCTGCAGAAAGCTGTAGCTAGTTATTCTCCCTAAATCAGGTGCTTAGCTTATAACAATTTTAGAAGAAACCCAAAGTTCAAAGTTATAGTTTTTAAGCCTTCTAGACCCTTTTACCAAAAGTAACATACAGAACAAAGGTTGATGTTTAGCATGGCTGTGTAACTTTGATTTTTGTTTAAACTCATAAAACATGAATTTCCTCATTTTGCTAGTCCCACTGTACCTAATAATATGGAAAATGTTGCTCTTCCCAAACTGTAGGTAGTTTTCTCTTGTATAAAAATATGTTCTAACCCTCATGAGCATAGTAAGCTCAGCTGTGAAACCTTATAAATTTATATTTTTACAGAAAAAAATAACTAACTTTTTTTCTAATAAAATATTGCTTTAAATGTGTGAAATGTTTTGTTTCCTAAAGTTAGAAGAAAGTCTTATTCTTATACTCACTTATGGAAATATATAAAGAGATGGATGAGCAATGAAGAAAATATTTCTAAACATTTTACAAACTCTGCATGGCCTTTTTTCATTTTCATTTATATATGTACTGGTGAAAGTGAGCTGTTATTCCTGCAAGTGGTAACAAAAGGTAGATTTTCAGGTGGAGAGCTAAAATTTGATTGTAAAACAAAATATGTACGTTAGAGTAATGTGTGCCATATATTGTACTTTTTGCATGAAATGAGAGCATGCCTAAATCATAGGAGATTCACTAAATACAGGCCATGGGAATTATGATACTGAATCAGCTCAGTGGTCCACATACTCTTATTTTTGACAGTGATCAGCTGTTAGGAAGGCGGTTGTAACAGACAGACATAAAAAAACAATCATCTGCCCTGCTTATTCTTAACCCAGTCACAAAGTGCCTGACTCCTGATTTACAAAAAGAAAATTGATATTATATATTTAAATATTTGGAATATTTTAGAAAGAAAATTTTCACTTTTGTAAAAATAAAATGTTTTGTTACTGAAAAGACATTTTTCAGCAGTAGAGTTTTAAATTTTCTTGTGAAAATTAGAAAACTTTGGAAACTAAAGGACACATTTTACTTATTTTTTCTATAGGAAATTTCTGTGAAAGTTTCACTGGAAATTTTTTCTTGTTTTCAGTTTTGAACAGTTATTTATTTTTCTTATAGTTCATATATATTTAACCCTGTGAAGCCAATGATATTTGCTGGCAATCAATTCATACAATTGTGGATTTCTTGAAAAAGTATTTCTCTTATTCTTTGTGATTTGTTCCATTTTCTTCAGCTGCCACCTTGCATGTGTGCTTGAGAACAGAAAAGCAGCAGCTGCCCATGCATTTTTTGTGCCCCTTCAGCACTCAGAGAACACCAGATGTTCTCTTTTCATTCCCAGGTCTCCTTTCATCTCTTGAAAGGGTAGTGTCTCCAAGCCTTTAAACTTCCCTGATTCTGTGTTCTGAACTTTCCTATCTTTACAGCCAGAACTCTGGAGGAAGTGTTTCTGGACTTTGGACCATGCCTGACTTTTCCGATGTTGCATGAATTCATGGAAGACGTATGCAGGTTGTGATTGTCACTGAAGGTATGGAAAGGTGCTGAAACAAGATTGAAAGCATGGGAGGTGATGAAAAGTAGCATCTAGGGCTTAGAGAAAATTAGTTCAGCTGCTAAAAGAGTTTGTGAAAAGGGTAAGGATGGGATAATGAAATAGCATATAATAAGTGTATGTGTACTGTATTACTGCCTGACAACACTGCTATGGGAAAGCAGTAAAAATGAGTAACTCATCCCTCCATACAGTGTCACCAGATCAGGTCTCAGTGCTTCAGACAAGTTAATAGCTGTCCTGCAGAACCTCAAAAACAGCTCAAAAACAGAGATATTTACAGACATAAGAACTTTTTTTAAAATTTTTTTTTTCCTGCTAGAAGAATTACAGTGTTGCCCTCATTGAGTATTAAGTAAGGAATATTGTCTAAAAAGCAATAAAAAATGTTTTCTGAGTTACTTTTCCTGTTCTTAGCCAACTATAAGTAAACATCATAGGGATGAAGGAATGAAGGCTGATTATGCCACATGTTCCGTTTTCTGAGATGCAAGAGAGCCTTTCATAACTTCCATTACATGTTCATAAATCATAACAAGAGGTCCTTATGCTTTTTTTTTTTGCAAACATATTTCACTGTATACATAAAAGAAATTGAACAAATCCAACTTGATTACAGCCCTTGTGCTTGACAGCAAAAGGAAATGTACATCTTCCAGAGTCCAGTTAATCTGACCTTCTAAACTGAACTGTGAGAAAACAATTTTTCAGCCCTATTCCAGGAGTGGCAGTCAATTTCAGGCCCAGATGTGTTAATCAGAAAGGTAATCACTAATAAAAAAATATTTTCATATACTCTTCTATTCTATCATGGCCGAGCTATGAAGCTGATCAGTTGAGTAGCAAGTCTAGTAGCTGTCTTCCTAGAGCTCTTTCACAGGTAAAACCTTCTGCATAATGTTCCCCTTTAACAAAATATTTTGCTATAACTAATCCTTTTAAAATTACATTCAACAACTCAGGGCCATTGCATAGGAATTCCAGCTACAGCCAGTACTTTTGAAATTCTATGCCACAGTTTGTTTTTTAAGACAACATATAGCTGCTAACGGTTACAATAAATGAATATATTAAGCACTATCCCACATTCAGAATTAATTCAAATATAAAATATCCTACAAGAAATATTCTTGGGTTCCCTATTTAGTCTATTATTTAATTAATATTTTCTATAAAATCACTGGTCCAGCATTACTCTAAGCTATTCCACTGATACCACCAAACCTGCATTATGGCCAAAACTTTAAAAGTAGTATGTCAAATTAAAAGATCTAAGTCCTTATTTCTGTTTCTAAATAAATGCCTCAAGTTTAAAAATTACTGAACAATTAAAAAATGGAACCTACTGAAGATAGAAGTGGCAAGTACTCAGTCCCCGCATCACTCCTGTCTTTGTGCTGGTAGAGATGGTCTTCATGGCCATCCTGATGGGGTAATGGGCATGGAATAATTTTGTTTTGGGAAAGATTGCCTATTACTCAGCTCAGTCTTTCAATTATGTTCACTGCAGGGCGGTGCAAACTATTATACTGGCTCAAATGAGATAGTGGAGGGATATAAAGCATAAGGAGAACTTGTCCAAATAGGTATTGCCCCAGAAAAGCACATATGTGAAACTGCGGCTGTAGGGCATGTGTTTATATCAGCAGGGGGTTTTGGAAGAAAGCTGAAGATAACTTCTTATGAAAATCTTAAGAGTTAGTGTTTTCATCTCTGAAAGATTTGATAATTGATTTTGTTTCTCCCCTGACCCAACCAACCACCTCTTTCTTTTTTTTTTTTTTGTAAGGTGTTTTCAGAACTGAAAAATAAAAAAATAAAAATAGACTGCAGGCATTCACATAACTGTAAATGATATTTTTAAGGAGTCAACTTATTTTGGGGGAGTCGCAGTGTGAATTTTAGCAATTTCAGGTTTGAGAAGAATAAGAAATGGTCTGCAGTTGCTCTTCCAATCCATCATGCTGATTCTTCTGTCTGCCTCTTCCTGTCACCAGGAAGCCCCATGGTACTAGAGAAACACAGGCCCTGCAGGTCCTTGAAAGCAGCCCTTGCTACCAACTGTTTTTCACAAAGGGACAGGGTTAATTTTTGTTGGTAGGGGATAAAATGACCAAAGAAGCAAAAATATCCCTGCAGAGTTGCTGAATATCAATGTGCACCTTTTTATTGTTAAAAAAATATAAACATGCAATGAATAAGAAGATTGTTAGAACTAAAACGTGTAAGTATTTCATTTTAAAATGTATCTCAATTTAGAGAAAACTCTGAATGTTATGGGATAGCTGCATTTCTCCTACAGAACGCTTTACAAATAATTTATATTGTACATAAGAAATATAGATCAGGAATTTGATAAAATGGATAGATTAATTAGAAAACAGAATTGAACAGCCTGGCAATTTTAATAGCTTGGGTTATAAGTCTTCAGTTATGGCTAGCATTCAAGTATTATTTTTTCTTAATACCTACAAGCATGGGCCAGGACTACACCACTCAGACATACCAAAATGTGTTAATTTCTGTCCAAGGCAAAAGACATGATGGAGACCAGCAGATGGAGAAAGACGTGCAGGGGAGCACCGAGACAGCACTGTTTAGCATCACAGCACTTCCAGCGTATGCAAGTCAAATCATTGCCAAGTTTTTTTGCAGCATCAGAAAGTGAAATAGTTTGAAAGAGGAGCTTGAAGAAGAATACTGTAATAACTGTATGTATGCTTAAAGAAAACTCCTTCCAAAAATGTGCTCTACTATAGGAGAGAGTGTGAAGGTATTTGCTGGAAAATTTATGTATCTATGAAAAATGAGATAGGGAGAGGAAAAGCTGTGAAAGTCTCTGAAGTTGAAGACATATAAATTTCTTTGATACAGTTGTGAACAAGTATTCAATAGAAGAATATACAGGATTCAATGGAGGATTTTATGTGAAGTCAAAGAAGAGGAAAATGATAGTTTAGCTTCCTAAATTGGTATTTTTATTCCTTGCTTTACAGTAGAGCTTAAGAAAGCTGGCCATCCTCTTGTGATGCACAAGCTCAAAGGAAGCACGCCACTCAAAAATGTTAAAATTATTCTTTTGCTACTCTTTCTGTTATAACATCGTATGCTTTTGGGTCACATTTCACAAAACACAGGTGTTATTTGTCCTTGATAAGAGAGAAATGTCTATAAGAAGACTTTTAACATTTTGAAACCATATTTTTGTGAGAAGTCTCTCATTCAGGAGTTCTTTTGAGACCTCAAGCAAAATACCTTAACTTTGACAACACCTTTTTTTTTTTTTTTTGGTAGATACTCATGTGCATTATGTGCACATACAAACAGTATTTGCCCATTCTACCACAAACTAGGTTTTAAAAAATATCAGGTTCTCTTCATAAATGCCAAACTCTGATCTGTCCAGAGAGACCTTCTAATCCCTGAGTTATCTCTGGGAATCTTGTCACATATATAACTTCCAAGAGCCTAAATGGAGGTCAGTATTTGTAAATATTCCCACTGTATTTTTTCAGCTGAAAAATCCAACCTGATAATCTAGGATCCAACTGGATGGGGATCAATGTTAGATGAAACTATCCATTATGTAGGAATTTTATGTGAAATAAGCTGCCTGAGCATAGCTTGTGGATATATACACAAGGCTCAATTCATTTGGAGAGGACTTTATTCTTATCATCCATCAGCCAAACTGAAGTTCTCACTGTAACTCCATTGTAGATTGTATTTAACATAAACTTCCTGAGTTGAATACCATTCTTTCTAAAATAACTTAAAAATCATTTGCATGTTTCCCCGAAATGTCACTTTGGAGTATTGGTCAGACTTTTAACCATCAGTATAAACATGACAATTGTTCCCACTCCAACTGTGCACATATTTTGACCATCCCAAAGGCTTTTTAAGTTTGTTAGAAAAATGAATTTTTGAACATAGTCTGGAAAGCAGCATGGTATCTTAAATAAAAGTGTTATCTTTGGAAACCAAACTGTTGTGGTCTATGTACATAAAGTGTATTGTTTGCTGGTATAGCTATATAACACTCCAAAAAATAATACTGAAGGTAAATATTATACTATTCTAAATTATTGCCTTAATGGGAATTAATATTGGAATTATGGAATTCCAATATTAAAGAATTGTGTAATAAAATGAACTGTGGAATAAAATGAAAATATTATTATATTAGTTCAATAATTTATTTAGAGATTCAGAACAAATTTACAATTGAGATCAGCTTTTGAAAACACAGCACCAGAGTCAGTCTTGAGCTGCAGATTGGGCAGAAGCACATCTCAGTAGTAGCACACCCCTGAAATGACTTTGATCTGGAAAGAAAAGATTCTGGAAATTAAAGGTAAGTTTTAGAGCGTGCTGTATTAACTATTGGAACAGTTTTATAAGATATGTGGCAGTTACTCCATTAGCTGAAACTGAGGCTGGTTCTTAATGCAAAATCTTTCACAGTTCCATAATTGCAGGTCAGCTAGATCTTCTGCCATGCAGTAACCCTCTGGCGGTGCTTCAGGGGCATCTGGATTTCAGTGCTCAGCTCATCCCTCTTAGCAGGGCTGAACAAGGCATGCTGAAAAAAAAAGAAAAAAAACCCTCTGCTACATTTGCCACTCCTCCTTTGGCAGGAACTCAATAGAATGCCTTAAATAGTGGAGCAAATATATGTCTCTTGTTGTACTGCTGTGATGGCAAAGGAAGGCAGCCAGAGGAGGCCTTTCTGAAGCGCTGACTGAACTGATGCTGAAGTCAAAGGGTCATTCAGGGTTTGGCCCCTAAGGAAGACGAGTAGAGCGATAGTTTCAGCATATCAGGGAATGTGCAGTCCTCCCTGAAAATGTTAGCTACACAAGAAATGTATGTCAAAGATCATTTTCTTTTTCTATTATTTCTTTTCCTGCTTGTTATCCTGTAGTATAACAATATTATAAAAATAGCTTCCTATTCATTTTTTTGGCATTTATGGTGCCACATGCAGCAGTGGGAAATGCAGGCTCCGTAGAGCAGCTTCCCAAGAAGAAAGTCAGGGAGACAGCAGCCTCCCAAGAGGCTGAAGGTGAAATGCTAAGCTCAGAGCTACTCACACCCACCGTGTCTCTTGCTTTAGAAATTCATAATCCTGATCCCTAAATATTCATTGGATTCAGAGAAAATGAGTCTTTCTGAAGTAGTGCTTAGGGCATCCACTAGAAAAAGAAAACTTCAGTCTATTGTTCTCTTTATGATATATAGTATATATACACGTATATTTATAATGAGTATTTGATATTTACTATACCTGCATAAGCAAACATGCTTACTTATATGTGTATGTACAAATATCTATAAAATAGATAAAATATCAAGTACTTAAACCTCTTGAAATAGAACTACAACTTATTTCTACTCTTCAATTATCAAGAGATCACTGAACATTGTAGTAATTTTATTTTCTCTGTTCTCTCCCTCTACAACAAATTAATTAATTCCTAAAAATGAGAACCTCCCCATTAGAGGAGAATGGGAAGAACCCATTACAGAATTCTTTATAATCTGCTCAATTTAAATTGGGTCCTGTAGGAATTTTTTAGAGAATATGAGTCATTTTAAGTGGGACTTTATCTTTCCTCTTATAAATTATTCCTCTGAATTAAAGAGCAGGACAGAACACTAAGAGCTGGTGGGTAAGGTTCAGAATTATCTGAGACTGGGATTTTTCTACATCTGTCTATGAGATTAACAAAAGGGGACAATAAAATACGGTTGTAGCCAGCACAGCTTAGTTGCTGCACTGGTGGTATATTTAGATGTCTTGAAATAAATAAGTGGTATCTTGAGAGAAAGGCAAGCTCTTTGGCTGTATGGTTCCTATTATATTTCGTTGGTCTCATTGTGCATTAAAAATCTCTTATAACTCTGAGCATTTGGAATTGTGCATATAGGTATCTTTCCCAAACCTGACTCCTTTTAGACTTTACATCTCTCACTGAAAATGTAGGTTCTTTTACTACTTTCTAGGCTAGCTTATTACTGATTAGTAATACTGATTGTCCTCACTAGTGATTGTTATTTCTTGATGTTTTATACAAGCACAAAATATTTTTTATCTAGTTTTCATGTTTATCTAGATTTCAGCCGCGAAGTTTGCTTTTAAGCTTTTTTTCTTTTTTTTTTTTTAAAAAAAACCTCTCTAACCTATAATTCAGTCCTAGTCTGTGTGAGATTGCATGAATAGGCTTAGGTTTTGAATATATTTTTTCACTAATTAATCAAAAATCCTAGACAGGGTTGTCTAGCTGGGTGTCATTTACTTTTCACAGTCAGACTGCTCCTTTGAATGGTAATTATAGTCTCCAGATGCCCAGGTGTGGAAAAATAGGTAATTTACACATCAACAACTGACTTCATGGCACTGTCTGCAAACATTTATACTGGTGGTTTAGAGATTGCTTTTTGAGTGTCATATGGTTTGATTATAGATGAGCTTTCTAAATTCTTTCCACCTATTTTCTTTGCCATCTCTTCATTAAATAACTATTACTTTTGTGTTAGTGTATACAGAAATCTATTTCAATCTCTTGACTGACATTCACAATCATCTTTGAAAGGACATGGAGCACCTTCGGTGCTGATGCCTGATTGAAAGAAGGCTAATGTCACTCTAGTCTTCAGAAAAGATGACAATAAGACTTACCTGGGGTGGGTAGGAGCCAGGCAACTACAGGCCAGTCAGCCTTGGCTCCATCCTTGGAAATTAGATGGAACTGTCTAACCTGGATGTCATCTCTAAGCATGTGGAGGAAAAGAAGGTTATCGGGAGCAGTCAGTGTGGATTTGTCAAGGGGAAATCATGCTTAACCATTCTGATAGCCTTCTGTGAGCAAATGACTGGCTGGGTAGATGAGGGGAGAGCAGTGGATGCTGTTTTTCTCTATTCCAGCAATGCTTTCAACCGTCTCCCATAACATCCCCACAGGTAACCTCAGGAAGCGTGGGTTGGATGAGTGGACGATTTCACAACTAAGGTGACTTTCTGAAACAAGACATTGGCTAAACTGTGTTCGAATGCACAAGATTCTGATGTTATTCGTTTTCTCAATTAAAAGAGCACCGCAACCCTTCAAGCATCCACGATTTTAAAAACTCAGCTTTAACTAACATATGGACTGAAAATTCTGCTGTTTTTGTGCAATTTGGAAAGATAAAAACCTTGATTTTTGATTTTTTTTTTGTTTTTCCCAGAATGATCAGTTCTGACTTCATCAACAAGCTGAAAGTTCAGATACTAGTATTGTTTTGAAAACAGAGGGTAAAGCTTTTGTACTTCTCTTGCCTCAGTAAGAATGCTATCTCAGGATAAGTTGTAGAAATGTTTGATATTTACCATCTCTCATTTATACTTTTGTCTGCATAGGGGATCAAATTAGATAAATCGAGTTTTCTGATTTGGAAAAATCAGTTCTAAAGATTAACTATAAAGAGTATAAGATATTACTGACCCTCACTGGGAATGTCCACATGGACAGCAGGTGCACTGACGTCTGTTGCTCCTGGTTACAAAAACAAAAATAAAATGGGAAAGCCTGGAGCCAGTATAATCTCACTCATTCCAGAAGAGCTAAAACTTTGTTTTCCCATAAAGCAAATTAGATATTATAGACTTCAAAGTGCCAAACTCTCTGGCCAAGGAAAGCAGGGATTTATCCTTTACTGCTGGGGCCACCTACTTTGATCCTCTTCCCCAAAAAGAAAGTAAAGGATGAACAATTAGTTTAATTGTGATAATTCATGGGTGTGTCTTTCCTTCTGCCTTCAAGTTTTTCATTGTACAACTAGAGCTCCTATAAGGCAAGCTGATCCCGAGTCACCCAAGCATCATCTGTAAGTATCTTATACAAAGGTACTTTGTTGAAAAATTGATAACATTAGCTAATGCTGATTATTTCCTATGTCATTATTTGTTTATTTATTTATTTTCCTTTACATGGAACTACAGCCTTACAGGAGCTCTTTCTAAAAGAACCTGATAAAATGTTGGAGGAAGTTTGCACCATGATGGAGCTGGTAGAGTTGTCATTTATAAAGAACTTTCCTAACTTCTGTCTGTGCAGAGTGATTAAATACCATACTGTCTGATGTGTGGAGGAGATAAAGATGTGTACTCAGCATCAGTAGGTGGCTGAAATACAGCTGTGATCTTTTTAAACAGGCTGTATTTGCTAATATTCAAGGTCTCAAGAAATAGCATATTTTTTAACTTCAACTGATCTTACTGCAATATCACAAGGGCTATTATAAAAATAAACTTCTTATTACTGGTTATTTGTCACTGGGATTTCCCTCCATTTAATTTTTATTATTCTTCAGTCCTAGACCACATTAACAAAACAAAAAATAAACAAGCAAACAAAAAAGAAATAGTGTATTTGTTTTCTTTGCATACCTGTCAAATCATTCTGTGACCTACATATAATGAACATGATAATGTTACAATGGTGATGACCGTATTGTGATCTAGACTAGTTAAAATACTGTACTGTGCTGTTTGTTACTTTTTATGTTATTCCCTTTTTACACTGTCATTCACGTATAGTGACTGCCAGTTTCATTTTCGTAATTTACATTAATATTTTTGAGATTTGTACAGAGTATTATACTGAAGTAGTTAGTTGGAGGGTTCATTAAAAAAGGAAATAATCACAAGTTATTTTGAGATAATGCTCATTATAGAACACAACCACTTTTTTAACTAGCAGAACATTTTAGGATTCTTTTTGTGATTTTTTTGTTTCTTTCACTTTGTTTTATATTTCTTTTTTCTGTTTTGAGCTTTTTTTTTTTTCTTGTTGGATGCGATTGACTGATTTACATTCACAGTCAGGAATGCTTTTTCCTTTTTTAAAAAGTAATATTTTTCTTTTACATTTATAACTGTAACCTTTCAAAACTTCCTCAAATCTTGCAAAGTCTCAGAGAACTGAAATGGAAGGTGCAGAAAAAAACTCCACATCAGTCATTCTATAGACTCTATAAGAGAAAATGAAAAGAAAGACAGGAAAAGATAGAAGTGAAAAAATGATGACCAAAACTTGAAAGCATTTTTTTTAATAAAAACATTCAACCAGAAATCCCAAGGCAACTGAGTCTTGAGAAAATATATATTTTGGGAAACTTCCTTTGCAAAATAAAACTTTAAATAATTAACTATTGTTTTTAATTAGCCTTAAATCATCCATGATAGTATTACCACGATTACAGCATTTAAATGGCTGTAACCAGGTGCTGGAGTGCTGGAGTGCTGGTGTTAACATTCCCCTGAGATGGCAAATGGGCATTTACACTGATTAAAGGTTCTATGCCCATCTATATTTGGCTTGCATTTGGTTCACATTCAGATTTTCTTTTTTTTTAGGACTTTCTTTTCCTACAAGCAAATGTTTAAAATATATAGCACTTACTTTAAGGGCGATTTCTTCTTTCTCAGCAAGTGAGAAGTACTGGCTTGATTAATTCCTGCTCAAATCACTATCATTGTAGATGCAGGCTTGAAGGTGGCTGACCCCCTGCTGTAGCTGACTACTGAAATCTTAATAGAGGTTTAAAGATAGTGGAAGGAGAAAATAACAACCACCACAGCACCTGCAACAATATGAAGAAAATGCTGCTGCAATTATTTCCCCAAATGTTTTAATTATCAAGTTTTTATCAATTTCATTGATTATAAAGAAAGTTTTTAAGATTTACAAAGCAGGATAAACTTAAGAGGGATAGATGATAAATTTCAAATGTCCTTGAAATTTAAAAAGATACATATAGATTCCTGTGTATCCTGTATTTTGCATAATTCAACACTGACAAGGTGCAGATATTTTATATAAATAGCTTCTTGGAATATTGTTAGAATTACAGTTGTCATCTGATTCTAAAGACTGGGAAATGTCAAGGTATGGAGAGTAAACTCATGTTGTACATGTGACCCAGGACCAGCTAATTGCTTAATTAAACCCCAAGAAAACTTGACTAATGCAACTTGGATTGTACTCTTGCATTGTTTTTTTATAAGGCTTATGGTGCCTCCTTTTTATTTTTTGCTTGATGTTTCTTCTAGATTTTACTTACTTTTCATTTTTTGAATTAAACATCTATCCACCTTCTTCATTTAATGTTCTCGTTGTAAGCATCATCATCATTAGTTTTATCTTTTTATTCATGTCTTCCACTCTCTATGCTTTTATTTTGTGTTGTTAGCTAAAGCTCCTTAAAATGAGTCATTTTACTTCCCCATCAGTGCTGGTAGCAATTTCTTCTTCTTTCAGGAGAAATGAAGGAGTGAGTGAGGATGGCAGAAACACTGTCAGTTGTTTATTCTACATCCACCGCTATCTTGCAAGTGAGCTTCCTGGAGAAGCCTTGCTTACAGTAGCAAGGAAAAGCAGTGATGACTCATTGCTCAGCACCCTACTTGTCATACCTGCTGAAAGCCCAGCCATTCATTTCCCAGCTGCCGGGACGGTAGGTAAACCCGCCTGTTCGCATTGCAGCAGAGATTTTGTTTGGAACCAGTGCCAGCTGTCTCCTGCTAATGATGTTAAATAGCTGACTGTCATGGCTTGCTGGTACTTTCAGAGATTGTGGGCTAGCGAAAATCCACTATAATCATTTCTTTATTTAATCATTTTATCAAAGCCAAGGACTGCGTGTTGCTGTTCCAGGTAAAGCAGGAAGTTTTCGGAATAATGGTGCCAGTTCCTCTGCTGTGTGAATGTCTCAGTGCTCCTTCAGACTTACCACTGCTAAATGAAGGCCCTGGGCTGAAACCTGAACTATATGAAGGGAGGACGTTCAGATCGGGATCCAGACTTTGCTGTGTGGATCTGGCTGTGGACTGTAATGAGCTGGAACCCTAAAATTAAGCCACCCAGAGCTTGGAGTTTGCTGTGATTCCAGGTCCCAGCTTTGAGCTTGGCTTAAAAGCCAAGGAAAATGGGTGTACGCAGTTGTCTAGGAAGGAGACGGCCCCCACAACAATGGCCCATATTTCCCGGCCTGGCTGCTGTTGCCACTGCTGCACTGCGGGCTGTGACGGGTGTGCTCCTTCCCCAGCCCGACCTGGCTCCTCACACGTCGCCCTGTTCAGATGCTAACCACCACATTATCTGATCCTGGTGGTTGCCTCCCTGATTTCTTCCCCCACTCACACATTAACCATCAATAACAGTCCTGATGGCTGCACCCCTTTGGGGAGATAGGCTAATTGTGCATATACCGGCCAAAAGTTGTCTGAAATGAAAGAATGACTATAAGTCAATCAGCTTATCCCATAAATGTAAGGACAGCCTGAAAGCCCTTTGAGCTCTCCTTGCATCGCAGCGGGCTGCATGCCAGGATCTCCCCTGGCGCAGGGGCACCTCTCAAGGATACTCCCTGCCA
>VZSV01000009.1:6947804-6992684 GCA_013398735.1 Nothocercus julius | reverse complement strand
AACGGGAGGGTGTCCTTGGTAATTCTGTGTATATCTTGAATCCCCATGCAGTAAATAATAAGGGGCCTTGCCGTAGAATCTTGTGAAACCATTGTCCATATCAGTGAAACCTATTGTTATTTCTTTCACACGAGTGAAGTGCGTTGTGTCACTCACCCCCACCACCACTCGTTCCGGGACAGGGGCCACCGAAGATGCGGCCACTTGAGAGCACCTACTCCCCATCCTACCGCTTCAGGCCATCCCAAAAGTGGGTATCTGGTAAGACGGGCACAGCCCCCAGCAGGAGTGGGGTTCAACTTGCTTCATCTTCCATACTACAGTTATTTTGGGATTGTAGTCTTGATTCAGAAAAAAATATTCCTCTCCCCTGTCCCTTCCAAACTATTTAGGAAATGTCCCGAAAGCCCTAGTTAATGTTCCTGAGATCAAAGCAGACTCCTTTCCCCAAAAGCACTCGATACCTTTGGAAAGGAGATCCCCAATGGGAAGAGTCAATGCAGGGAAAGCCGACAATATAGAAAACCAGCAGGAGTAGAAACGTTGGTCGCACACAGAGCTAGTGGTCTCTAACTGCACATCCACCGTGTTCTCTGCGTGGTGACTTACAGGGCTGTGACAGAGAACCTGGGAGGACTCAGGATGTGGAGGATGGAAACCTACCGTCGTATTATTTTTGAAATAAAAAAGGTGATTTCTTTTTCTAATTGTTTTGTATTGTACTGCAGGTACAAGAGGTACCTTTCTAAGGGAAGTGCTGGAGATAAATAGCCAAGGGACATGAAAATGCAGTAACCATGAATAAGTAAGGGCCTGGCAGGGTATAGAGTAAACTCTATAATAGTAATTATATATAAAACACCAAAAAAAGCCAACAAAAACAACAACAAACAGGAATTTTAAAGGATTCACAAAACTTGACAATGCTAAGCATAGCTCAACCTATCAATGACAGAAATTAGGAAAAAAAAATACAGGCTGTTTCACGGCTGCCTTTGCTATTCTGGCAGGTTCTTCTAACCCAACCAAAAGATCCTGTACTTTTCATCTTAAGACTTTACTTCTCACACTTCACATTTTCTTTAGTTTTACAGCTTTTTATTAATGGCTGTATTTTGCATATGTAACTTATGTGCATATTTATTCTTCACTGTAGCTCACAGTTTGTCATTTTTGCAGAGCATTCTGGGAAACTTGAAGCTAACAGGAAGAATTTTAATATGATATAATATTTTTAATATTGTATGAAATTAGGAAGCAACACAAACAGTGTCATTATACATTATTTTATTTGAGTCTGCAATTTTTCCTGTATGGTTTCATGCATATAAACGGAATACCCTGGGTCTGGCCATGTGCTAATATCTCACATTTCCTTTCCTGCCACAAATGCTGCTTATTATAATAGTATGAATTGAAATATATATTTTTATTGCTGATCCAAATGAATAAGAAAGTAAAAACACACAAACATGAATTTGTTTTTCGATATTACCTATGTCTGTTTTATAGCCTGATAAAAGTTTTAGTTGACACAGTGCTGAATAAAAGTGGTCCTATACTCTGTGTTTATTCAAATATTTAACTTGTGAAATTTAATAAAATAACAATTTAAGCAGGTAAGGATTAGTCAAATACAAAAACTATTAGAAACATTCACATAATTCAAAATAAAATTCTCAACCATTATCAGATGTAGGAAAACCACATAAGAATCTATAAAAAAGTTTTTAAGCTCCAATAAGTTAGATATAATAGGCCTTTTTTGTCAAACACAAAAATAAATATTATTGATTTTATGAATAAATACATTTTCTTAAATGATTTAGAAGGCTCTGTTTATTCATATACAGACAGTGTTTAGAATATGTAGTAGCCAGTATGTCTGCAGATATATTTATGTTGGACTGTTTAGATTGGCTTCACCTCTGTAATAATTTATAACAGTTTCAATGTAAACCTGCCATTGAGCAGGTCATAAAGGTCCTGCATTTTAACCATCATAATTTCAGATAAACCCACAAAACTATTTCTTGCAGGAAAACTCTAGTTAATCCTTGAATATCTTTGGGGTGGAATTTGTTTTTTTATTTAGGCAAATTTAAAGACCAATAAAGGCTGCATTTTAACTATGTTTGATATTCCAGTACTGGTGATAATTTAAAATATATATTTTTTGTTTTGTTTTACAGCAGTAACTCTTCATTGACACTTATTAATACAAAAATTCTGCCCTTCCACTCATTTCAAGTCTTGTTCAAAAGAGAAAGCTACTGTTCATTTTTAAATGTTTCATTATACAGTAGAAATGTTAAAATAAATAGAGTAGTGTTTTTCTACATGAAATAAAGATAGATCAATGCCATTTGTTTTTCAATAGATAGAAGGTTCTTAACTCATGGATTTTGTGTGTGTGAGAACTGCTTATTTAGGAAAGGTGATTTTAATTTCAAATGAAAAATATTTTATCAAAATGAGCACATTTTACCAAAATTTTATCCATATATATTCCATGAAACGTTATTAAACACTCAGCATAACAATATGCTATTAAATCAACTGAGCATAAAAAAAGGCATTAATTTTTAATTAGTGTTTAAAATGAACAAAAACAAATGCAAAAATGCTGTGAATGTAAAATTTGATTTGTTTTTTACATAAGGGAAAATTTGACCTGCTTTGAGCATCTACCTTTTCCACTGCTTCAGTACACACTGTACTGAAGTGGTTTAACTTTGTTAAGCTTCAGATTCAACACACAAAGTTCTTCTCCTCCATGTTGATTATTAACATAGCATGGGGCCTATAGGAGAGCTCTCACTCTAAAACTATGCCATCATCTGCAAGAAATTCAATGAATCTTGAGTTTATTCTGTGAAAATACACAGAGCTCCAGGTTACATTTTCTTTTCACACAGATCTGTTGTGCTGTTCATCACTTCCCAGCTCCTGTTTACTTGCTATGGAGAGTCAAGTCATCCCAGGGCTTAAGATGGTGAGTACAGAAGAGTACTTGCAGAATGTCTGCAAGAAAGTGGGGAAATACTGGCATAGTTTTCCCATTAAAAGGAAGATTTTGGAAGCCTTTAAAATGTTCCCTAATACAAGATATATTGACTTGGTCAAGGCAATACAGATATTAATTCTTCGTTAGTTTTCAATGGCACAGGGACTGTATGTCTGCTAGTCCTTGTCTAGTTGCACCCCTCTAATCTCCAGTGTCTCTTGTCTGTCAAATCATTGTCACTAGAAAGGTGGTTGATTGACTAGTTGATTGACTTACTTTGCTGGCTGAATTTTTGAGAAATACTAGTTATGAGAGAAAATAACTCCCACATTATAGCAAGTTTTAAATATATTTTCCTTGATTTACAGAATAAATGGGACTGTTACGATAAATCAATTGGATAAGACTGTGCACTATTAGTCACAGTGCTATTCATGTACTATTATAGGAATGATTTTTTGCTCTTTTCTTACATCATTCCAAAGCCTTTTCCCACTTATTTTTTTCAAATGAAACTGGGGAGCTTTTCAAGTGTCACTTTTTTTTCGAATAAAACGCCCTAATGATGAGCACAACATCAAAGGATCATGAAAGAACACATAATTTCATTGTTATTTATTATTCATTTTATTTTACTTTGTATAGTTCATCATTTATTCCCTGGTAGTTCCATCTAAGGTCTAAAATTCTCTTTCACATGAAGAACTGTAAAAACTTAGAAGATAAGTTTTTTTTGGTACAAATCAACTTTTTGTGTGGTTCTGTTCACTGGAAAAAATAAGGAAATTTAGCTGTTCTCTTTGCTAGAGAAGTTAAATAAGTACTTCAGTGGACTTTAGCAGTGAATCCTCGTTTGTAAATAGCTCTGCTGTCATAGGAGTCTAAAGTGTTCATTCAGACATATGAATTTCTATATGCATATATTAATACGCATAGACTTACCATGGCCTCTGGACCAGATAATGTAGATGATATTTATGGTAGATATGTTGTATCTCTATCTGAAGGTTTCTTTTGAATGTTTTATTCTCACTAGCACGTAAATATGTTTAATACAGCTTTGTCCATCTTATTATCTAATTAATCAATCCATCCTCTACTGCATTACTAAGGAATGTGAGACCCATATGACAATACATGCAGCTTATTCATGATGTAGACACAACAGTCATACGGAGTGAGCAGTAATTTTTTAATGAATTTTGAAATGACTATTGGAAATTTCATAGATAGCTCACTTTAGGCCAACACAGAAGTCTGAGCACAGGAATTGTCTATTTTTATCTGCCCTTAAGTATAACTACATCTCCAGTGATTATGGACCAAATGGGTGCTCTTTGTTTAGCAAATCCCTCGAGAAGCTGAGGTCTTGAATGTTGCTTTTCAATGAAGCATGTAGTAGACTGTGTTTTAAAAATACCTGAGTAATTTATAATTCTTTGCAGCCTACCTTCTGCAAATTAGTAAGAGTAGGAAATGTTTCATTGTTACTGGTGCTCAAATTCTCCTGAGTGATGTATGCTTCCCTTTGCTTCTGGTCTAGTTTCTGTAATTGCAAATTTTCCAAGTGTGCAAAATAGTTGTTATTTCTCTTTCATATCCTTCACCTCAGCTTCTTGCTGAAGACTGCTAGAGTTTGTATTTATAGCTTGATTTCTCAAACAACTCCAAATGAGAACTGCTAGAATTACACAGTGATGTTTTAGACCGGGAGGAATTTATGCTGGGGATGGAGATTCATGGGTCATTAATGATGATATTCCCTTATTCACGAGCATTTGTGCAATCTGGACCAGCTACTGTAAGAGGATTTTTTTTTTTCTCACATTGCCACATTTTTATTAGTTTTGGTTGTAGAAATATTCCAAGACAGAAAAGGCCACACTGGCTTTCCTCTGTAAATATTTAACTATAGACTGTGTGGACACATGGTAGGTATAAACCAGACTCAAGTGATCTCCAGGTTAGTGATGGTCTGTCTAATCTAATCTAAGTACTATTACATGAGGTGTGTAGTGCTTCTAAATTTAAGTGTAGTCATGGTGTGACGGGCCTTTCATTACACTATTTTCTTAGTTATAGCCTAAAACAAACTCACACTTGGCATAACGTTTATGCTTCATAGGAATGCTGTTATACTCACGGTACATAAGACAATAATATCTTGTTTAATTGTCTCACAGCACTGGCAACAAAGTTGAATCATATGCACAGTCTCTGCTCGCATACATCCAAAGAGGCAGGCAAATTAATTCAGCCTGTTATGGTTCAGTGTCCTTTTCCCCACTACCTGCAGCTGGCCTCTTACAGAGCTATTAAAACAGATTTTCTGATATGTTTTTTCCCCTGTCACTCTCCTGAGCCTTTTGCCAGTCTGTCTTGTTCTTAATTTTGGACTTCTTTTGCATGTAGCATTATGCTCCCTTCACCAAGATTGTATCAAATTCTCTGCTGTGTAAATTGGCATGGCTATGCGGCAGTTCGAGGCTTTTTGCCAGTTTACACTGAGAATCCATCCCTAAACAATTATACTCAGCAGTACCAAAAAACCACTTAAATAAACAGAAAATGTGGAGGACTTTTGGGCCCAAATCCCACTGCATTCAGTTTCTTAAGTCAGAGAAACTACCAGGAAACAAGGAAATGGAAATGGAGATGGAGTGGAACTCAAGGCACAATTAATCCATTCTCTCAGCAATCAGAAGTAGCGATCACAGGACAAATCCATTGGTGTTAGTTCCATAGCTAGCAAGTGTGAATGAGCAAAGCAGTAAGTACTTAAAATAGAAAAAATAATCTGTATTTCTCACTTTAGTTTTGAATCGTAAAACTCTGTGGATGCTGTGTTTGACTTCAGCTCACAGAGGCAACAGAAAGACAAATGTAGACATCAGCATTTTATCAAAATTCCATAAAAATTGTTAAAAATAGAGGCTCAGCAACCACACTGGCATAAAAATGGCTCAACTCCGTTGAAGATGGGGGAACACATTAGAGCAATCCATGAAATGACTATGTGTGCATATCTATTAAACTGAGGATATGATGTCTAGTCTTTCCTCTGAATGTCCTGGGTTGTTGGTTTCCAAAGGCAAAGTACTCATTTTTCATACAGGATACTGAGATGTCGTTGTATGACACACTTGTTTTTCGGACCACCAGTCCATTTCTACTCATCTCGCCCATGCAAAGTGCTCCATTAAGTTCAGTAGATCTATTGGCATGATTATTGTGAACAAGCTTCGGTTTCAACACTAAATGGGTCTGCAGCAAAACTAGACTTTTGTAGTCATGGAACAGGAAATGGTTCTGTGCAAATATTTACCAATTTTAGAAACTATGAATTTCACATTTACAATTACACTAATGTCTGCCTAGGATAGAATGAATCATGTCTTTTCCTAACAGAATGATTTAATTTATAAATATTTGTTGTAAAAACAGGACACACTATGAAAGACTGCAAGGAAATAATTTCATCTCTTCAATTAGAAGAAGTGCTCTAATTGACTTTTGACCTTGATAGTCCTATAAGGACTGTCAGAAATTCCCTTACCCACTTTAAACTATGTCTGTTGTGTAATGTTTAAATAAGGCTGTAATTCAGAGAAATGCTTCCCCTTGTTAAAGTGTCAATAAAGTTCTTATTGTTTAAGGAAACTCTTGGTAGAAGGCCTTGTGTTTCCACTCTTGAGTATTTCTTCTTTCAAAAAAAAAACCAAAAAACAAAAACCAAAACAACAACAACAAAAAACTGTCTCTCCCTTAATTTTTCATTTTTTCTTCAATGTACTGTATAAATTAAAAGTTTGATCTGGCCATCTAGAGTGGGTTTGTTTTTTTTTTTTTGTGTATGTGTGTATGCACATGTACTGCAGACCAAATTGTGACTCCATGTATCCTCATCCTCTGAAAAAGCCGATGTGAGAAAACAACAGGCAAAGGACATGGATCTTTAGCATTGTATTTAAAAGACTCTGTAGATGATCAGAATAATATTTACTACTATCTTGATGCAATTCTTTCTAGAAATCAAGGTCACCAGCGGTAAATTCTGCTGCCATTGCCTCAGTTGTGGAAATAAAGTTACCAGATAGTGTTAGATGCTCTGCAATCCCAGCATCTGGCAGACTAAGGAAGTGGAAAGAAGATCAAATCAAGGATTTTGCTGGGATCTGGGGTAGCCAGGACACGCTGGGAGTGTGAATGTTTCTTAGCAACTGACAACATTCTCCCTCTTATGTGTGTCATCTGTGAGATGTTTAGAGCTGTGTAGAGTGGAGATGTGAGGAGGAAACTGGCTAACACGTTTAGATCCGAGCTGAAGAGAAAGGTAACAGCAAGTATCCTAACTGGGTTGGGAAATCACATGAAGAAAGAAAAAGATCACAAGCCATGAGTGAGAACCTGTTAAATGAAAGTGTGGATACTTCTGAAATTAGCTGAGGAAAGGAACTTAATACAAAGTCAGGAAGTTACCCCTTCAGATCTGTTGTGCGCAAGTCTCGGGAAGTAACTAATTGCTCTGAGATTGAATATGTTAGCGTTATGTAAAAGGCTGCAGAATTAGCCTACATTTCCTTCTCTTCAAGAGATTGTGACATATTCTTACAACTCATTTTTCTTGTGGGGCAGTCGAGTTTCCTAAAAGAGCCAATTTTCGTGTCCATGCATAAGATTAACATTTCATTCCCTTAGCTTACCCCACATTTGCACATTGTTTATTTTTGTACTTTTTTTTTACTTCAGCTCAGCACTGGTTTTGAAAGAAAAGCAAAGAGATTTTTTTTGTGCGTGTGGTTGCAATTCTTTGTCTAGCTTCATATTTCTGAGTGAAGCGGCGCGTGTAGGTCCATCCAATCATTTCTGGCGCCACGCAGGAAAAATTTAGGAAATAGGCTTGCAGCTCAGAGACAAGGGATGTACAGAACAATTCTGTAGAGTACTATTCAGTCAGTTCTCTGAGCAATCTGCAGTAAACTGACTATGAAAATTTATAGCTATATGGAGCTTCCACTACATGTGGAAGTTTGAGAATTTTCTTGAGCTAATACAATAAAAATAGTATAGATAGACTATATTAACACAAGTGTATCTTGCAGTCAGCATGTCACCTATGTGTTGTTGTATTTCTATTGTCAAAATTTTTCTGAGATCAACAGAAGGATTATGCCTGTACCAACTAATCAACATTGCAGGCACCTTGACCTCGACATGTCAGATTGAAGAAGCTAATAAAGGAGGTGGGCATATCTTAAAGACAATTCAAGAAAGAAATATGAAGGATGAGTGTATTTTGCATGAAATGCAACCATCACTTGGCTTCCCTCTACCCACAGCAACTGGGAAGAGGCAAAAACAGAGATATGAAATTCTTGATTGGCAGTGCTTATGCTAATAATATGAAAAATTATGAAATATGAGCAAAAGATTTGGGGGACCTTCATTTTAAAAACCTTCAGCAACAAGTAGGAAGTCCGTGTTTTTTATTCATGGAAATAAAATACAGTAAACCTCCCTTCCTGCTATGTTTCTTGCCGGAGTGTGATGAAGGAGCCATTTGGAACACAGGTTCATTTATGCCTCTCTGGTTTGCCTGAGTCAGACAAATGAGAGAAACACTCACAGCAAAACAAGATCTCCAGGTACCAATGTTTTCGGAAACTTTCTATTCTAGTTGGCTAAAATCACTACCAAGCTACTGTCTGATGCAAATGAGAAAACTATGGACATCTTGTGAGCAGTTCCTGATCTGCTATTTTTTTATTTGCTTTATCTGTTCATGGCAAGTGTAATGGAGGTTTCAAAACTAGAGTATCAGCAGACTGACATTATAATTATCATGTCATATTCATTTCATAAGCAGTACCTCTTTACTGGGCTTTTTTTTCCTAATAAAAAGGAAAAATTCCTGGAATTGCTTTCTAGTCTGATGCAGAAATGCTCTGGTTTTCAGTTTTTTCTCACTCTTACTTAAGAGGCAAAAGTAAATGCATATCCAAAACACTTTACCCCTTGCGAAAATCCTGCATTTTAACTTCCCTTAGTATGACAAACTAAGAGGATATCTTAATGTTTAGTAAGTCTCCTTTTCCTGTGTACTTTATTTTTCAGTCATTTCAAAATGACTGTGTGGCACTCAATACATTGTAAAAACAACAACAAAAAAGCCTCTAGAAATGCTAGTCATGTCTAAAGTGAGAATAATTGGCCTTGACAGAGAGGAAAGAAGTAATTGGAATGAGACTTGTTTAAATAACAGTTTAAATTTTCTTTCCTTACTTTTCCGATTATATGCTCTACAAAGCAGGATTTCTTTACCTTGGGTGTTTCACAGAGTCGTTTCTGTATGCAGCAGAGCAGTCATATAACTCAAGTAGTAAGCCCAGCTATAATGTGGATTGGACTTTGAGTTTAGCTCCCTAACATACAGGCACACCATTCAATTGGTGTTAACACTGTATCATTAAAATATTCTGTAGGCTGAAGCAGGACAGGCTAACTGCATCCTCTAGGTCTACTACATTAGCATAATTTCTTTATTCTGAATGGTTAGAGGGAAAATCAGATGCAGCACTTCAGCAGGAAAACCATGCTTAAAAGCTTGAGGTAGGAATCCACTCCATGTTGTGCTGGACACTCCTGCTCTGTTAATGGCCAAGGAGGAGTAAAGTTACTCTATGTTTTAGCCCTTGCTCTGTGTGATTTGTGTGCTTCTTAAACATTGCTTTCCTCAGAGCTGTGCAGGACAGGTGTATTAAAAAGCTTTGGCATATATTAAAGTTTAATACTGTAACGTCACTGAGATTGTTTTCCTCAGAGTTCCTCTGTCTGCAGAAGCAGATGCAGGCCTCATCTAAATAGTTGTGGCGATTTAGGCGACTCCCTAGACACATCTGCCCTCCTTCAAAATATTTGCAGCAGATATAAATCAAAAGAGGGATTGACTTAAGTATCTGGAAGGATCAGGTGGCATTTTCGCTGGTACAAATTATTTGCAAAAGAATATGGGAAATAAGTTGTATGAGCTTGGTAATTTCCTGCTGTAGCTTTAACTGACAACAAGCAGGCCCTGCTTATCTCTGCGGTAACTAACCCAGATTTGTAAGGGATCAGGGATCACTCGTCCTGACAGCCTTTGATGTTTGGCTTCTGAACTTTTAACTGAAATCCTCCTGGCAACCTAGATCACCTCAGTTTGGAGTTTTTGAAAAGGAAACAAGGACATAGGTGAAATTTGACTCTGTTAACATAGTTGATAAATTTCTACTGACTTCAATAACAAAGAATTTAGTTTCAAAGCAGTTGCCATTCCTTAGCCCTTGTAAAGTGTCTGTAATTCAGGACTCAGAAGCAGTTGGCTTCTTGATGCTCCCTTAACTGTAAAATGGAGGCAATAATTATAATAGCTGGTGATTTATGAGGGGCCATTTTCCAATTATGTGAGTTCCCCTGCTGAAGTCTGAACAGGCTTATCTCTATACAGTATCAAACTATCTGGCCTTTTGGTAATACAGAAAGGACAGGAGGAGATCAGGCTGTGCTATACAGAAACCGGCGCTGTGTATATATTGCTCTGTCCTATTTTTGCAGTGTACATGAGATTGCATCACCTGGTCCCCATTTTCCTGATTTTCAAAAGTCTTTCCAAAGCTATTGATTTTATTTTTTTAATATTGAGCTACCTGAAAATATTTTGTTGTAGAAAACATTAACATTTGTGTGAATGCATGCTTTAGAAGATGGAGATTTGGTGGAAACTTCTGACTTTTCAGCAGCCAATTCAAAAAAAAAAAAAAGTATTGCTCCACTCCGAGAAAGTTTCCTTTCCATTTCAATTTCTGTTGAGATGTTGAGTTAAAACATCTTCTACAAGAATTTTAGTTCAGCTGCTTCTCTCCTTTTCCAGCTGACGCATTAGGGCTCTCCAGCTGAACTACAACTCCCACAATACACTGTGGCTTCGTATTCTTGCCAAACCCCATCTCTCTGTACCCTCTACCCCATCCCTCCACTGCTCAAGCCGCTGATGGAGAAAGTCAACCATTAGAGTGGGAGTGGCACAAGAGACACTCAGATTGTAATTACTGTGAACATCACTCTCAAGAGGAGCTTGAATTCACCCATTATTTTTTTCACAAGAAACAGCTACATGGTGGGCAGTGGTCTGTGATGTCTCTCAGAAGTTTAACTAAGTTTGAAAGCTGAAGAGCGTTGATGCACCAGATCAGAACTGGGGTTGCATCAGACGTGTTTGTATGGTTCCAATCTGGGTTAAATATGCCCGGCCCTTCTGTATTACAGATCAAGAGTTCAAGTATAAAATGACAGTATGTTTTAAATGGGTAGTTTCAGTGTAAGCAGCAGCTGCAAGTGCAAAAAGCAATGATATAGCCATCACACCCCTAACAGTCAAAACTGTTTGGAAATCTCATTTGTTTTTCATTAGTTACCGCAACGGGTTGAATAAAATCCTGTTCAATCTCAGAAAAGAGTACTTTGGAAATGTTAGTCTGTTATTCTTTAAACAAAGTTCAACGGCTATTAACAGAGTACTTGTTTATGATCTTCTATAAATATTATGTTTCTGTACTTCTTTGAAAATGTGGACATTTTAATTTCATTTTTATTTTAGTAAAAACTGTAAAATTATGACTCACCAGCTGCAGAGTGCCAAGACAGGATATTTCCCAATATATGGGGCAAACAACATTTTTATATATTTTTGTTACCAATCATATAAAACCCAGCTTATTTTTATAAATGGCTCCATAGGCCTGCACCATAAAAGTTGCATATAATTTTATCCCAGTTTTCGGGGATTTTGGTGCCCATTACCTAGGAAATATAAACTCTCATGTTCCTGAGCAAAATAGACATTTTAGCGATCAGTGAAACCCACTCATTTTCATGAACAAGTGGCCACCTTTCCTCTACTCAGCCAGGATCTTGCAACCAGAAGAAAAAGCTGAACTGTACTGGAAAAAAAGGGAGCACATGGTACTATGAGGTTTCAGTACAACAGTTTAAAAAGGAAGTTGCAAAATTAGCAAAGGGCAAGAAGTGATATCATATTTCTTACTCCTTGAGTGTCTATTTTGGTGGCATAACCGCACAGATATCACCACTTACCTGTAAATCATCCAGACAAATTCATGCTTTAAGGGTCCAAGCTTCATTACATTACAGTGTTTATAAAGCTTGCTGTAATACTGTCTATAGTACATAATGCACCTCTGGAGCATTGAATGCACTTTACCAAAAGGATTTATATTGAGCTATTTCTATAATTGCTATGGGGATTTTAATGTGCAGTTTAATCCCAAAATGTGTATTTTGCAATGGCTTAACCCTCTCCCTTACAATCACTGCTATTAAAGCTTTATATTTAAATGCAAAGAGAAAGAGTAGCAGCACTGGTTTTCCTTTTCCCCCTTATTTCAAAAGCTTTCAGTGGTTCTCCTCAAAACTGAGATAAAACTAAATGTATGTATTATTATGGTTTATGACTCACTAATGCACTGAAGCTTCACTTTTGTTTTATTATTATTTGGAATATTGTTCAATGACATATCTATGTCAACACCAAATGTTATATTATACCGCATGGACTTTAGGTAGTTGTTCATGTCTGGTCAAAATTGTGGGAAGATGTAGTGCCGGTTTCCCCAGGAAGGAGAACTGAATCCAAACCTCTTAAATGGGAAGAAAAAAGTGCATGCAAGATTTTGTTCAAAAGAATAAGCAATCTCTATATTTTTCTGAAGTGGAATTTGTGTATTTTGCTCCAACTTGTTTCCAAATATTATTAAGGCACCATGCGAAATCCACGGAACCTCAAATCTAACTTGAGTAGAAGGCAACCCAAATCCCTAGGAAGCTTTTTCTTAAATGCTAAGAGCATAGAAAATAAGCAGGAAAAGCTGTAAAAGTGGTAAACAAACTCATACGAGTTCAGTGTAAGTAACTAAGAAGCTAAGCATACATAAGGAATTTGTCTTTGGAGACAAAAAAAAAAAAAAAAGAAAAAGAAAGGAGGTTTACTTTAAAAGTTACATGACTTTTTATTATCTTCTCTATGGATATCCATTTATGGCAGCCAATGAGATGCGAAGAGTGATTTGGAAATTTATCTCGGATATTAGCCAAAGAGAGCTGAGCCAAAGGTAGGATAACTGCTGAAGGCTCACAGTTAGGAAGAGCTAGTATCTGATGAAAGTTACACAAAAAACTACAAAAACATTGGGAGCTTGAGCAGGTTTAGCAAGACCAAAGAGAGTTGGATTAGACATGAAGAGCCTGACTGTAAATCACAAACAGTGTACAGCAGGAGATTGAACTAAAACTGCCATTGCTAACATTCAATAAAAAATAGCAAATGATCTGAGAATAGATAGGTCAAGGGGATGTGAGGTGCTCACATTTATTTTGAGGGATTTTAGTTGCATGAAGTGAGAGATGACTGTCCATAGCAGGAACACAAATGATCAAGTGCTGGTTGAAGACAATGGAAAAGATCATACAACTGGCAGAAGTCCGTGGTGCAATTGAAAGTCATCTGTCAACCAGACAATGGGAAGATGTATGAGCATTGAAAGAGTCTCAGGAACATGAGAGGAGTAGTAAGATGGTTGCTTGGTAGCCTGTGCCACCAGGCCACTTCTGAAGGAGGCGGAGGGTGTGTCATCAGCCAGAGAAACACAACCGTTTGGTGTAACCTTGAGAGATCACTAGTGCAACCTCCTACTCAAAGCAGAATCAGCCGTGAGATCAGACCAGGTTGTTAAGACCTTTAGCAGTTGCATCCTGAAAGCCTCTAAAACACACCGCATCTGTTTCATCTCACATATATTACAATAAACTGGAAATTTATTTATTTATGAGATAAAAATTATTTTTGAGACATTCTACTTGAAGTATAAAGTATTTACCTCCTATGTCTTTTTCAAATCCCTAGAGAGTGTTGCTATATCTGGCAGCCCCGGCCGGATGATACTAGATTGTTTTGCAAGCCTGATATGATGGAAAATTGGGGTTTGTGAAGAACACAAGGTGTAAGTCTTTTTTTTTTTTTTTTTTTTTTTCCTTTTTTCTTAGATTAGGAAAACAGGATGTGAAAGGAATGAAGTTCAGACACAACCAAAACAAAATTTAAAAAACGTCTTTGCAGTTCATGAGGTGACCATTCACAGGCTCTCAGTAATTTATGGTTATTCCACAGTACTGTATAAGATTAGTTCAAGTTACATTAGGCTGCAATGTTTGAGTCTCGCTCTGGATAATCTGACAGCCAGCTCTGGGACTAATCTTGGTGTTCTAACATGTGAAATATGTTTTTTCTTTGGCTCATTTTTTTTTTTTCTGTTGGATTAAGTTACAGTGTTGTCTTTTAAATAATGATCAAAATTTTTTCCTGGGCATATGATGTTACTGGAGTTTTCAACAGGCTTTTTCCCACTTGCAGGCTTTTTTTGTTGTTGTTTCACTTTATATATTACATACTCTTCTAGGAGTCTTACTCATTTTAAAGCCCAATATCAAAACAGGATTCAAAAAAGTGGAAACGTGTAAAAATCTTTTCACAATTAACTTGTTGAATCAGAAATCTGATTTTGATTCAGATTGTTTGTACTCATTATTCAGATTTCAGGCAACTGCAAAAGTCAGGTTAGGTGAAATTCTCTGTGCAATGAGAGGAAGGCATAAGTACCATTTAAAATTATGCAGAACTAAAGAAAAGATTTAATTTTGGCAGCAATTGCATTTATGTTGGACAAGTTTATAAAGGTTAACCACGTCCAAATGAGGAAAAGAATTGTCTTGTTATTCAAAATACTAGTCACAAAACATAAAAAGAAAAAAACGATAAAATGTAAATGTAATGTAGAACGATAAAAATAACAATCCATGGGTCAAATAAGACGTGCAAAACTACCATATCAATACAAAATTTTTAAATTAAGGAGTAAAATTGCAAATAAAGGTTGTAGGCAGTAATATATAGGACACTGATTGTTTCTTTAAGTATTAGCATCCAGCTTTCAGGTATCATTGCCATGAAGAAACCCCCATCAGCTGCCCTTGCTTTTCAGAGTCTGACATTTCTGTTAGTAAGGAGCCCCAATTCCTGCGTTTGTGGAGGATTTGTGCAGAATCAACTACATCTTGAAAGTAGAAAGCTGCTTAGTGCCCATCTTAAGAATATGCTCTGATATGATTAGGGTTAGTTGATTAGGATTAGATTGATTTTTTTCTCACCTTTCTTGCCCTTGAGCCAAATTTAATGAAGTTATTGAGTAACTTCTCTCAGCTTGATGGATGCTGAGACACTTCATTCTCAACATACATTGTATGCAGAAGTCTAAATGGGATTATTAGTTGTCTGGGTACCTTAGACTTTACTAAAAAACTCAGTATCTCTCTGTCTAAGTCTCTTTTCTCAATGTAACATTTTACTTTTGTGCCTGCTTTTGTCCATTTCTTTAAAATATTGCTCTAATTTTCTGTACTAGTAAATTCCAAACAATCCACATATGGTAGACCTTCTCTTGTTTTTATTTTTCAGCTTAGTGTTTGCTGAATACTTCAGATATATGTGGTTTAAGAGATTTTTATTCTATGCGGCATAGTTTAAGCAGTAGTAGTAGTTTTCAAGTTGTTTGCGAAGGATGTTCTGTTTGGTCGAGAACATCTCTTTGTTCTCCAGCTGTGCAGGTGCAGTCATCCAGAAACGCTGATTCCAATCACCTTTTTACAGACAACAATTAAAACTCAAGAATCAGAAGGAGGAATGAGAAAATATAGTTTGTTTGGAGGAGATATTAGGTCTTATAAAAAGAAAGCTTTTTCCAAGGCGAGATAAATCTTGTGATTGTTCTAGCAACTAGCCTGCCACTTCATGCCTGGAGGCTAAATATTTCCATAGATCGATAATCTAATGAGGATTTATTTTACGCAGTCCTACTTACCCTTCTTCTTAATGTCATCCAGATTCGACAAAATGGCATTTGATGGCTCTTCTCAGGCGGCAGAACCTGAATAATTTCCATTGGAAAATATATTTTCACAAGCAGTGACTGTTTTTGTACCTGAGGAATGTCTGCCTCTGACGTCTCCACAAGGTCAGTCAGCAAAGCGTTACCTTCTCAGAGGTCGAGGTAGCTTTGAATGTTGCCTTAGAAGTAAGTGGCTGTACTCAGTTAAAATGCTGCATTTAAAAAATAGAGTTCCTCTCTGATTTCAGTCTCCCAGTTTCTCTCTGATTTCACACATTTCTGTATGGTAGTAGTTGCTCTGAGGGATTTTCTTTTGTCCAGGTATGAGCAATTCATGCTTTACTCATCATTCTAGCTATTGCTGGGTGACCTGGAGGGATATATAAAAATGCCATATGTTGATTTGGAAATTGATGCTATTTTCCCTTTTTTAACTCAATGCACTAAATTTGTTTGAATTACAAAAATTGAAATGGCACATGTTAGTTGATAGCTATTTGCATATATGTATGCATATATATAATTTTTTAATTTTGTATTGAGCATGAAGAGTAATTTGCCATCTCTATCTCTCACTCTGCTATGGATGAAAATTCAGAAACTGAGTAAGAACCAGCTATAAACAACCATATCACTGCTTGAGACTTTATTATGCCTTATTCTCTGCAGTGAGGAAAAAAATGCAATATTGTAATCCTTCCACTAGTTATTACTACATCGTGGAATTGAAAGTCTCATTTTTGTGCCCAGAAGATATTCCCCAGCAAGCACTAACTTCTCTTGAGTTTAGAGAAAATGTAGAATCAAGTAAATATAACCTCCATGGATGACTCTTTTCCAGTGTAACTTTGAATGATTTTGCAAGCAAGAACTCTCTTCACTTAAACTCTTCCTCCTCTATTCTTAATTAAAATTCCTTGAACAAAAAATACACTTTTCAATCAGCAGAAGTGATTACTAAAGTCTGGTTTTGAGATGGTGTCCTCATATGTTCTTCAAGTAGACGTTACAAGGAAAAGTGTCTAATATAAAACTGTTCTGTGGTAGGTGGTTATCCATAGTCAACAAGTCAAACAAATTGGCAGTATCATAAGACTACAGAGAAGGCAAATCTGCATGGGAATTTACAAGCAGGAGTCTTGTATGCAAGTTCTGCAACATAAATTTTATGCAACTTATGTTGGTACATTGTCAGCTGGAGTATAGTGGCTTGGTTTTGGCACTGTAATTCAAGAGTGATGTGGACCCATTAGGAAAATCCAAACAGCAACAAACAGAACCTTAGTACTAGGAAAGCTTGAAGGAACTAAGGTTCCTTAACTTCAGGAAAGCAAGGCTAAGAGTAACTCTTATAGTATTTGAATAAATAAATGGAAATTATAAAGTGGAAGTGATTAAATTCTACTGCATATTTGGTGTGGGTGGCATAAAAGGCAACACAATGGATTTATAGAACAGAAAGCTTAGTAGAAATATGAGGAGAAACTTTCCAATAGTAAAGATAGTGAAATACCAGAAAATATTGCCTGAAGAGATGATATGATATCCATTCCTAATAGACGTTTTTCTGAAGAGGCAGACAGGCATCTGCATAAAATGGCAGAGGCATATTTGATACACTTCCTGAAGTCTCTTCCAGGTCTATTTTACATGGTTTCAGACGATATAGCTCATATTTGCTATGTGGCCTCTGCTGGCATTCTAGTTTTTATAAGAGCCAATACTTCCTTGAGCTGAGAGTTGGGCTTTTTAATCAGACGTGAGACTAATCTCTTGTGTCTAGCAGAAACTACATAAGCCCACTGTTTTCCTTTTCTGGTTTCAACTATTTATCTTATGTTTTAGAAAATATAATAGTTATAGACGGTGATCATTTGTCTCCTGGAAAGCATAACTCTGCTACTGTATCAAAGCTGACTCAGCAACTCACATCTGGTTCTAATGTGCTCATGCGAAACCAGGCGGACACATAATGATCTGTCTTAACAGCATACAGTTCACACAGATTGTGACCCAAAGAGTCCTATCTTTTGGAACACGTTTATTTTGACTGGTCTTCCCAATGCTCAGAGGTTAGTATGGTTGAGAAGTATTTCTGTGACACCAAAAATATAGAAGATAGGCATTTTCCTGTTAACTCAGGAATATTGTTTCTTAGAAGGGGGGAATTTCAATGATGTAAAACACTGGAATGGAAAACTGTTTTCATAGGAAAATTTCCAAGAAACAAACGTCCCTTAAATATGAATACATATGACTTCATACATATTATTTCAGACTCTTCAGATCTTCCAAAGTCCACAGTTCAAGAATGACAGTAGTCTGAAAAGTGTCTCAGTAAAAAGAGTATTATGAAGGTCTATGTTTATTGTATCCTCATGCTTGCTCTATCTGTAGCGTGCTATTTACCTTGGCAGATAACTCCGGGAACTCAGCCTGGAATCGGAGAGTTAAACTGGTGGGGCTTTGTCACAGTCACAGAACTACAGGATAATTCAGCTTGGAAGAGACCTCTCAAGGACTGTATTTTGAAGTTTCCGGTCCAAACTCTTGCTTAAAGCAGGATCAGTTGTGAGATCAGACCAGGTTGCTGAGATGGGTCCTGAAAACCTCCAAGGACGAAAATTGCACAGCCTCTCTGCGCAGCCTACTTTGCTGCTCCTTCATCTTCATGGGAATTTTTCCTTATATCCAGGCAGAACTTGCCCTGTTCCAAGTGTGAACACTGGCTTTTACTGAGAGTAAGAGTGGTCTCACTGATGACTCCACAGCTGTGCGCCATAAAGAACCTACCTCCGTCTTCTCAGTAACATCCTGGTAGGTTTGGTGGGGGAGTGCAGGTGAGTCCCTTCAGGGACATCTCTGTTCCAGACTGAAATAGCCCAGGTCCCTCAACATTGTCCTCACAGGGCAAGTTCTGTTCCTCACCATCGTGGCTGTCTTCTGGTCAGTGTTTCCCAGACTCTTTACACCTTCCTTCCCTAACTGGGGAGCCCCAGAGGGACTGCAGCATTGGAATGCAACCTAATGAGCCCTGAGTGCAAGGAGATAATCATTGCCCTTGATGAACTGGCTCTGTTCCTGAATACAGCCCAGTATCCCTAACCTAGTCTTGTAGCGCGATCGATTTTACGCATCATCAAAAGGAATAACGCCTAATTTTGCATGCTAAATTATGTCCTTTGCCACACTACTGCAACCCAGAGACACAATTTAACAGCTGTAATTTCTTAAAATTTGGTAATGAATTGTGGTTATGATGCTCACAAGCCCTGAGCCCAACTCTCACACTTATAGCAGGGTGAACCGAGTAGTGGTAAAAGGAAGATAAATAAGGAAGAAAGATTATTTTGTGACTAAAATACTGACCTGATACAATGCGTGTATGTTTTGAAGAAAATAAAGGACTTTAAAAGTCGTTCAGCTCTTCCCAAGAGCCACGCAGCTAAAGTTAAAGTTAATTTCTCTAAAATAAATTAGCAAAAATTCAACATCTGCACAGTAAGCCATTTTTATCTTAGAAGGCAGCAGTCCCAGAAAGAATTAAAAATACCACGCACAATTTCAGAGATAAAATCCATCAATAATAAATCTTCTCTTTTTGGACCTCTCTCTGGAACTCTGGTTCTGCAGAGTACTTAAGGGTAAAAGGATGCACATTGTCCCTATGGCCTTTTGAGAAAAAAATCAATGCTAATAATTCATGTCTAGAGGAATAGGTCATCACTGTGGGAGGCAGAAAATGCTTAAGGACATCAGGAAAGGAAGGAAGCAGAGAAAATTAGTCATTGCCTATAGGCCAGTCTTCTTCAGTGTGCATACTGCAATTTGGACATACTTAGTGATTGTTTAGTTTAAAAGAGGTGACTGCACTTTCGATTTTTGACTTAGAGATTTAGCATTTGCTGAAAGAAGAATGGCGTGAAGTACCTGCATGAGAGGATAAGACATGATCACGTCCATCTATACTGTTTCTGTGCCACTGAGCGAAGGGCACAGGCACCCAGACTCAGCGTGTGCCTGGGAGTCCAAAGCGGCAGCACTGGCATTTTTAAGGGCAGACTGGTTTTCTACACGAAGCTTGGGCAGACAGCTAGTTGCTTACCTTGACATAACAAACTGTGCTCCTATGCCTGTGTTTGAACAAACGCTTATGAGTGCTACTGTGTGTGTACAAATTTAGAAGATGTTTATTAAAATACTGGACCCAAATTGTTGTCTTAACTGCAGTAATGGCAGCCTCACAAAGGATCAGTGATCATCACTGACTAATTCATCCCTTTTATATGCCAGGCAGTCAGCCAGTAAGCAGCATCTTAAGCAGCACTGAAGCAGTTTTATTCCTTCCTTGCCTACCTATAAGGGCTTATGGGATGGAAAAAAATAAGTAATGATCTTTACTTTGCATTTCATTCTAACCACAGAACATTTTCTATTGCTTTGTTTAACCCAATTTTAAAATACACCAGAGGTAGGACTATAACCAAAAAGCCAAGCCTAGTGGGTGGCTATTCCACAGCCTATTAGACCTTGCTATATATTTTTTCTCTAGATATTTGAGACATTCTTTGGGAATCCTCTGTGGACCTCATTAGATCTAATTGTCCCCTTCTGTCACTTATCACTGTGATAGAAACTCAGCTTCTTTGCCACATATGAGAATCTGAGTATTGTATACTTAGAACTCAAAATTAAAAGAGAAAATATTAACTTGCTGCAAAACATGTCTAAAAAAGGACTGTGAACATTTATATTATTTTATGTGTCAACCTTCAATGACTTTCCCCATTCTTAGTGTCAGAATGCCATATCAGTCAATATATAAAGTCCTTGGATAATAGACATTTCTCTAAAGATGGTGTTTCAGAAATATTAAGTATTAAAAAGTTAAAAACTAAGAAAACAGTAGCAAAAGAGAGAGAGAGAAAAAAAGTTCTCCCATCAGGCCAATTGATTCTAAGGGCAGGGTCACTGAATGTAGCATTATTTCTGCTGGTCATGTTTCTTTCCTACCAGAGCTCCAAAGTAAGCTAACTGTGTAAGCAGGATTGAAATACACAACCCCCTTGTGACTGGAAGCAGTAAAGCATTCTCCACTTGCGGTTTTCTTCAAATGAGCCTGCATGGAATATGTGTTTGAAAACAGTGAAACTCTTTATTAATCAAGTACTTCACTTGCCATGCCAGCATAAAGTTTCATTTATGTCAAAACTCCCTTAAAAATGGTTTGGAGTAGTGTCTTGTACACAGACCTTCAACAGAAGAAATATTTTTGGAATTGTAAATACAATAATCGAGGCAAATATTTGCCCCATTTGAGGAGCTGCTGTAAGATCTTCAGTCTTTGATTACAATTCTGACATTTTATTTTGGTTTCCTACTGTATGGAAATAGGCAGACTGTATATCTTTTCATCCAAAACAGTGTCAAAAAGCTATCGCAATTACAAGAGGATGTTTTTTGTGAATCGATAACTAAATGAGTAACTAAAGGAATGGGTAACTAAAGGAACTAAAGGAATTGGGAACTGAAGAACTGATAACCAGAAAGGAAACTCAGAATTTAGTATCTGTTCAGTGTTGAAAGGCTATAAATTGTTATCTGGTGGGCAAAATCTGTTTGAAACTGTGACAAAGTGCATAACTGAAGATAGTGTGCAAAAGTTATGCTTTCTTTCATGAATGAGAGAACCCTAACCTTACTGAGGTTGTAATTCCCATTCAAAACACCAGGAGAAAGCCTTGTGCACCTTGTATCCAGGTAAAGGTATTTTGTTGTCTGGTGTTTGTGAATCTATGGGGAAAAAAAAATAGGAAAAGCTGAAGAGAGTTTCAAGCAACTACTGCGTATATCCAGCACAGGTGCATGGAGAAAACCTTGGAAAATAAGTTTTCAGATAGAGCACTGCCAAAAGGAGCTTAAAACAAGGACTGAAGCCACTTTCTTCTACTCATTTCTTCTCCTAACTGGAGACAACCTGAATGTGCTGCTGAGCCTTGTTGGGCTGAGCAGCCTGAACCCTGCTCTCAGTAGCATCACCTTCCTGTTCAGCTTCAATAAGGGACCATGCGTAGCTGCAGTGCCCTGTGCCACGGAGAGGACCACACTGTAAGTCTGACAGTCACAATCAGGATGATTTTTCCCCCCAAGAAGCTCGAAGTTGTTAGTAGTGGGGTATCTGCGTGTCAGCTAAGTCATGTTGGTCAGGAAGTTAAGCTAAGTTAAGGCATAGAGATGGAAAGGGTGCATAAACTGTTTTATTCATTTGTGCAGATACAAATCATTTCACGGTGTCCACAGCAAGTCTTGTATGAGTATCCCATACTCATGAGTATCCCATCTCAAGAGTACACAAAGTACTACTCAGCTGGCATAAGGATAGCAAAGTTAACTGCCACATGCAAATGTTAAATGTCCTCTGTTAAATGTATTTACTTGCATGGACTGTTTTATTTTTTCAGTGACTTAAAAAAGACCAGCTTCTGCTCATTCACTGACCAGAAAAGACCTGCATACCCTTTGACAGGTACAGCAGAAGTTATTTTTCATCGTGGCATGAATAGTTTGTTTTGTTTAAAAAAAAAAGAAAAAGAAAAAGAAAAGAAAACACTTCACACCAAAGCACAGCCAGGAATTACCATTCTTTTTATGCTTGTACAGGTGCACTTTCTGAATTAGACACACCGTCCCTGTTGGGCTGCTAATGGAGTGATGACACTAACACCACAACAATAGAAGAGGCCTCCAGGGATAGTGTCCACAGAGCTAAGGGGCAGGTAGGAATGTGCTTTTTAAGAGGGTTACAACTTAAAACATTCTGTGAAGCTGACAATGCTTTATACCGCCTCTGCAGACTTCTTAGGCACAAATAAGCACAAGTGCAGTAAGCTCTGTCAGACTGTTGAATTTAAATTTGCTGCAATTTCTGTGGGTAAGAGCTCCCAAGAAATCTGTTTTTGGCATGGTTCACTTTAACGTATATATGGAAACACCCAATCAGAGATACAGCTTTTCAACTTGTGTCCTGAACTGCTGATTCCTTTTTTTTTTTTTTTTTTTTTCACTATATCCATCTAAACATCTATTTATTTTTTGAAAAGGAGATGTGGCCTCTGCATGCACAGTTTGTGTGTGTATATGTGCATGTGCTGGAGTAGGCTCAGGTACAGCCATGTGTAAGAAGGCGTCATGACAAAACTGTTTATTGCAATGTGTGAGTGAAAGAGCTAAAGTATAAATAGTTCTGTGAGTGGCAGGAGCAATGAAGCCTGATTTCCTGTAGAGCTATTTCTCAAGGTTGAGCTCCTGTGCGGATTCACTTCTGCCTAGCAAATGCTGAGGATAATATTGCACTGTGGGATATCTCTCTCCTACCCAGAAGATAAAACTTTCAGGGGCTTGAAAACTTGGAGAGGTAAACCCTTCTTATGAATTTATGTGGTTAGCAGATTCAAATGCTGTTCGGAAGAAAACAATGACAGCAGTATCCCATATGCTGTCATGTCTTTAGGAAAACAAATTAAAGAATAATTAAAATTCACAGAAAAGAATGACAGTAATAATGAAAGTGAAGGTTCCTGTTAGAATATGTGAAATTTCATGATTCACTGATGTCCCACCAACCTGAGACTGAGTTCTTGTCTGCAAGTTTTCACTTATGTTCCTGTAGAACCAGGGGCCCTTGATGGTGTCCTAGCTGATTATTGCACTGAAATGCCACTGCAATACTGATTATTATTCTTGTCTTCAGACTAGTCAGCAGCCTGGTCCAGCAAGATGCATCTAATTCAGGGTACTGTGTAGCCCATTGACTTGCATAGAGCCACTGACATGCTTAAATTCCAAACTTGTTTAAGTAACTTGCAGAACTGCAGCCTTAAATAGAAAATATGAACGATGAGTATGTGGATCACGCCTGTTCAAGGTTCAGAGGTACTGTACAGGGAAGTTTAGAGCTAGTTCAGATTCTCTGATAAAAATAAGGATTTAGACTTCTAGGATTTTTCTGCTTTCTTCTTGGAAAATTCTGTAGGTAAGAGCATAGGTATCTGCCTAGTTCTTTTATTTTCCTCTTTTCTTGATCCTTAATATCTTTAGCTGTTGCAAGATCTTTTCATTTGTGTAGATAAATCCCATTATAATGATGTGTTGACTACGTGATTTGAGAGAAAGTTGCTCAGAGCAGTTTGTGGAGGAAAGATTCAGAATATTAGAAACATGTGTTGCAATTAAGCAGCACAGCTCAGTAAATCACTGTTTTGTTTGTCTGAGCTGATAATCTGGTCTACAACTAACTGACATGATAGTAAAATGCTATGATTTGAAACATTCAGCAGATCTTACTGCTGACAGGGTATGGCTGTTTTCAAGAGATAATGCTAATGCAGTGATACAAGAGTACTTTGTTTTAGAGTTAACTAGCATCTTTGCCAACAGTAGTACCATTTCATGGAGTGCTCATAATCTGCTCTTCCGAAGTACTTTGCATTCGCTGAGCTCATACTGCAATGTAAGATCCTTACCATTCCACTTCTGAGGAACAGCACATTGCCTGTTCCTCCTTGTACTGCAATCTCCTTACAATGGGTGACTTACAAAATACTATGGGGACACAAAGTAGGAAGTGATCATCAGGACTCGTAATAGTATTGAGCATGTTGTAAAAATTGATTTGGCCACTTTCACTGTGATGGCAAGGGAATTTAAAGGTCATCTCATGAAAACCCAGAGATACGTTTTGAAACAAGTCCACATGGTAGCTCTGTACTTCTGGGTCATCTCAAGCTTGGTTAGTTCAAAAGCAGTATGTGGTAATTTTTGGTGTGACTTTTCTGTTGAGGAGCCATGCAAGTTAACTAATGACATGATATGGGAGTCCTTGTGTTCTCTGCATATTCCACATCTCAACATTTTTAAATCATTTACGTGTATCATGGTATTTCCTGTTTTTAATTAATACAGCATCCTGGCAATCTGTATAAATATAAGAAACCATAGTCACACTTTTTTTGAAAATTAGGAAGAATGACTGCTTTAAGATCAACCCTAAAGTAAATTCACCATTTATTTCCATACATCTGTTCTCAGTAGGGCAACTTGGCAAATTCCTGGCCCACATTTTGATGCAGGTCCTCAGACAGTCTAAAGTGTGTCAGCAGTTGTGTTATTCCCTAGAGCTTGGAGGGCTGTTTTCTTTTGGGGTGGTTTGGTTACAATGGCTCTCCAGAAGCATTTTGAGAAGAATGACTCTTTCCGCTCAAAGCAGTTTTTGGCATTCTGCCTGTACTGTTTAAGAGGGACAGATGTACAATGTTAGGGCTGTGCTTATATTCCCAATGACCATAAATCCCTGAGAAAAATATGCTGATACAATGGAAACATTGCAGATTTCATGGAATGAATATGAAATATATATAACACAAGCAGATATATATATATACATGCAGAGAGAGAGAGAGAATAATATAGTGTTCATTAACAGCACTAATATACAACTAAAGGAACATATTAATAGTAGATCTCTTGACTCTGTGAACATTCTTGTGAATATATACTAAATTTCAATATGTTTTTGAGAGTCTGTAAGAGCAAGGCTCCTTCAGTACAAATTCAAGTCTATTTTAAGTAGAGCAGTTGAAGACTTTTCTGTAGCTGAAAAGGACCTGAAGTCTTTTACAATACAAGTTTGACGGCCTAAGTGTGAGTTATTCAAAAGTGTCTGAGTGATTCTGGATTATAGATTCATTGAAAGTCGCTGGCATTTTTGCACCTAAAATGCTTGAACTTTTCAAAATCCTGCTATAAATCCCTAACTCTATGTTTAAAATTAAGTTGTAATGTATACTTTTCAAAAATGAGACTATAGTGTCCACATTTGTTTTCTCTTGAAATCTACTTAGCAAAAGTGTTTAAAGATGCCTTTTTTTAATTGCTGGTCTTGGAAACTCATGCAGAAATCTGAAAATCATGATGAGTTTGTTTTGGCTCAGACACCACTAAAAAGTGCATATATCAGAGCTTAATGGTTTTGTTGATGCACACGTCAAATGGTAGACTCTGCCTAGAATCCTAATGTCCTTCTTAGAACAGCAGTGTGAACAGGAGGTAAGGATTTTGAAAATGTGCAGATATGACTATGTCTTGCAACAAGTATATTATTTTAGGTGTCATTTTTAGGAATCACCCTTACAGGAAACACTTATTTTTGCAGTTTCTATATAAACAAACCTGCTGAGGGAGTTCAGAATTACTTGCATGCTTAGGTTGAAACCAAGATTTCAAGAGTGACATTGATCCTTTTCTTTTGAATTCTTATTTTGGAACTTTTTAATTAGAGTCTTGAGGAAATCTGGGAATCATGCAATTAGTCTAACTGACAGTTGTCATTTTAAAAGGTCCTGATGTCAGGCATCTGATAATTTTGGAACTTCCTGAATGATCAGGTATGTTACTTCCTCCTCACACCATGATGCACAGAAGATGCAACCTGTTTAAAACCTCATTGAATGGGCAAATAGTTTTATGCATTGATAATACACATCTTTTGCTTGTAAATGAAAGTTTTAGAAACACGTTTAGAAAATTTTGTGCACCTTGTGCACATATCTTAAGATTTCCCCTCTTAGAAAGTGACAATGAAAATAATTACCCCTTGATGCTTATGTAGAACCATTTAAAATAGGATAGGTACAGAAAAAGACTACAGAGATATGAAATGGCTTAGGTAATAAGAGACAAGAGATTGGGAAAGATACTTTAGCGGAGAGAGATACTGGATGTCAGTAGAGCTGTAAGTGTTGAGAAAATTTTAAGGGCGGAACCATTCATGAAGACAAATTCTTAAAACAAATAAAGTGTCTTCTCACATTAATATAATTAACTATCTGACTCAATGCCACCAAACGTTAAGGTGGCCAAAAAAAAAAAAAAGGATTAGAGGATGAATGGAAAATAGGCTCATTAACAACTGTTACACACATTGAAACAACTAGAAGCTCATACCCAGTAAGATCCTGAACAATGGATTGCAGAAAGGCAGGAAAATAGCTGGTGGGAAGGACTGACCCATACAACACTTTTTAAAAAAATATTTCTCTCACTCTTCTTCTACTAATGGTCACACTGTAGAGAGGATTAGACCCAAAAAGACACTTCTTAAGTGAATACTGTTTATTGTTCTACAAATATTCAAATGCAATGTCACTGAAGAAGCTCAAATTGTTGCCACAACATTCTGGTTCATGAATACTGACAAAGCTAAAGGCTATTAAGGAATCTGATATTATTGATGTAACTGATCTGATCTGATCTGATCTGATCTGATCTGATGTAAAGCTGTGCAAGAGTGGAAATGTCAGCACTGTGCCTTCTTTGGCAGGGCTTGATCCATGTGAACATGAAGAGGTATTTTGAGTTATGCTATAAAAAGTACAGTACATTCATAAGGTTCACTATAACTGTCTCATCACAAATTATTTAAGGCTTGCTAGTTATGTGATAGGGTAGTAGAACTCATACATGAGGGCAATGATTCAGAGGAAACTTCCTCTTCAGTTTGTCAGGCTGTGTTTTAAAGTCGAATTTCTTTGGTTGACAACTCATAGCCTTCCATAAAACACATGCTTTCACAAAAAGAAAGCATTTCCTGAAGTTTAGAGGCTTCTATTTTTTTGCACTTTGTAACCAGTCTTTCCAAACAGCTGTGTTGCTTGACAAGATGCCATGTTCCTATTAGTGGGAGAGTCATCTTTTGTTACCTTAATGGCATTTCTGTCAGCATTTATTATGCAACATTTTGGATTCCAAGGCAAAAAAAAAAAAAAAAAAAAAAAAAAAAAAAAAAAAAAAAAAAAAATTCCTATCCAGTCCATAAGATAAAGCATCATTTATGTCATTTTAAGACAATCTTCTTATGAATCCTCACTCAATTTGCATTCCCATATGTCGGTTTTGGACAGGAACATGTATGCATTTGCTGTGAGTGAGCATTCAGTGAGTCCAAAACCTCTGCATATATTGGACCTACTGTCCATGAACTGAAAAGAGGCCAAGCTCATATAAGATATGTCAAATGTGTTCCTGATGTATCACAGATGCAGAATGATTTTCCTGCACATACACAGTAAGCTTACCCTATCTGGGATGCACTGAAGTCACTGCTTCTGCATACAGAGGGTTGAGCTGAGCATCTGCAGCTGCCATCTGCCGGGGAATTTAAATGCTATTGTGCTAACTACATAGCCATTCAAAAATCTGGGCAAGTGAATGAATCTCCCATTCACCCAAAATCACACTCTGTACAGCAGAGCAGTATACAGACAGGAAAAAATCCATCAGGATAGGCCCTGTATTCTAACACTTCTAAAGGAAAGTTAGTAGACCTCTCTTGTCTTATTTCTTTCACTTCATTGAAGTATATGGCATTTTCAATTAACATATGACTTGTTAAGGACTAGTTGCTGAAATTGGGTCTACAGATGCTTCAATTTTATTTCTCCTTTGTGCAATTACAGCTTCCATCTTCATATCTCTGGCTTATGGAGGAGCTTATTTAATGTTTAATAAGTGACAGACATATAAAATAAAGACCAAAGAAGGTTCAAAGTAGTTCATCAACACTGGTCAGAAGCTTGCTTTGGGGACGCTTTGGAGGCCTCTATAAGCTTCTGCTATGGCCTTGAGAAATCAGGGAGGATTCATAGTGCTGTATGTCCGCAATAGCTTGGATAAAAGAGTTAAGATCCGGTCCTAGCTCCATAAAAAGAAATCCTTGCTATTGAGTAGGGACTGACTATAGAGGGAAATTCATTCTTTCCATCCAAGTGAAGCGAAGAAAGTTTTTAAGAGACGAAAGTTGACATCACTTTCACCACTTTTTGGATGAATTGGCAACAGTCTTCTGTCAAAGGACTATGAAATTTGCTGATCATAATTCCATTTTCTTTCAGAGGTCTTACATGAGCTGCTCCATCCTGGCAGTTTGTACAGGCTGCAGAGGCATGACTATACCTCCTCTGAAGCACTGGGACCACATTATACCAACCTCAAGTTCCTTAATGGGCATGTGTTTTATTTCAGAGCCACAGAATGGCTGAGGTTATAAGGGATCTCTGGAGATCTTCTAGTCTCATTAAGAGTAGCAATTGAGTACATTTAAGTCTTCTGGAGACTACTGTACTTTACACTTGCATAGGAGATGTCTAAAAAAATGTTTGACAAATGTATAGCAATCATAGATCATTATAATTCATTTTGGATCAGGCATGATTTTTTCCCCAAAATCATGAATGCACCATAGTCAGATTCATCTGCCACTCACACTGGCTTGCCTTGAGAATGAGTTGTCTAACTTGAAGTGAATTATCACTATTCTGTGTCATTATGAAAGGAAGGTAGCTTCTCTAGTCATCTGTGCAATTGCCGAAGTTGTCAGCTACTCCTACATATGAACTATAGTATGCATTAGTATGTATGTGATCCCTACTACAGTGGTTTTCATTGAGAAGATGAAAATAACATGGGAAGTTAAGTTTTCTCCTTGGTTTGTGAACTTAAGGCATTTTTTTTTTCCACTAGACTCTGTAATTGATTTATATATTCCTATTTCTTCATATCCAGACACAGAGCTTATGAATGGATATACAGAAGGTAGGTGCACTCTGTGTGTTTCTCCTTCCAGGCAAAAGATTTCCTTCTGACCTCTCAGTCATACCCAAACAGAGTTTAAATTTTGCCTGTGCAGTACATCTGCATGGAACTTTAGGTGCGTAATCTGCCTGGCATTCGGTCATCTTATGTTTTAAAACACTTTGCTTTTAAAGTTTTGGCTCAGAAGGAGGGATTTTGATCCCTACACATTTTATAACACACTTCAAATATGGTCTAGGGAAAATCAAAATGTTACCCTTATATGGAAGAAAGTTGTCTGTCTCAGTGCATGTTCTAGAGGGCTGCTTTGCAAAGTCCAGGGAAAAGAGCTAGAAGCAGCTCATTTTACAATCAAAGGGAAAAATGTGCTTTTTTTTTTTTTTTTAATATGAGCAGCCCACTGAAAACATAATCAAATATTCTTTTCATAATATTACATGTCAGTGGTCTTTTTGTTTATTTTGTTTTTTTCCCATTACCTTATGCCAGGAATTTAGATGATGATGATTCTCACAGGTTTCTTGGTGGATGGATCCAACTTAATTTAACATTTTCATTAGGAAATCAGGAGCATAATTTAAAACCGCCACTGATAATATCAATACTGTTATTTAATAACATCAACTATAGCACTAGTAATAATAAGATATATATTTATGCCACCAGATTTATTTTACAATATTTTCTCAATAGTTTATCTTAGTGTGCAACAGTAATTAAAATATGAGAACTTCTGCTTATGCAGATATGGACATAATGGAAACCAATCGGTAAGAGGTTTGAGTGACTACCTGGGTCAACATAGCATATAAAGGTCATTTTGAACAGTAGTGTTAATACAAATATTTTGAAGGGTTAATCTGAATTAAGTGTAGGAAGGAACAGTCTGGCTAAATGTTTGAACATGTCTGAATATCTAAGATCCCTCTAAAGCCTTTTGTGTCATGTTACTTCTATGAATTGTAGATTTACTTTTTTCAGTTAATATTTCTAATTCATGAGTTGTCTATCAGATATTACTTGTGCATCCATACTTCCTTGACTTCTTTATCTCCCAAGAAGAAAGTAAATGCCTCCTGTAATCCAGAGTATGTGACACAATTTTATACATTTGAATTCGTGAGTATTAATTACTATGCTTAGACTTCTTGGTACAAGAGTTACTCTGTCTATAGCTGAGCTTTACATCAGAAAGGTTTTACTGAATTTGTAACAGTAACAATATAGCTTTATTCTGGAACAAATTTAAATTGTTATTACTGTTTAAATAACACATACAGGGAGTACAGCTTTTTAAACTGTTTGTCGATTCTGGAGTTTGTACTTTGCCCATCAGAATAGTGTAAAAAGCCTCTCCAGGGTATACAAGTACCCTAAAAGCATTTAAGATCCAAACTCAGGAAATGAAAGACCGACCCCCCCACTGTGATGGAGCCGCTTATTTCACTATGATTTTCTCCAGAAACTACCTGCAATGTAAATAATAAGCCTATGAAAATCGAGGTATCGACACTTTTCAAATATTCTGCAGAAGAGATTTATTTCCTCTTTTTAAAAGGGCCAGTGTGGTCTGACTGTCTGCTGGACCTGGCTCCCCAATAGGAGCAATGTAGGTGCTTGCACAGGATATGAGAGGAGGCACCATCCAGAAAGCTGCTTTGATTGATGGGGTGAATTGCAGGACTAGCGTTTAACTTTTCACTCATGCTCTCCTAGAAGATTGACTAACCCTGGATATTCTTAACTGAATTGTTTTTCAAAAACAACAGTAGTAATACTTTCAGTGTAAGAAGCAATGGAAATCTTGTGCAGTTGTCTTATTTACATACTGAGCTAGCAATAAATATGAACTATTCTCCATGTGAAATGAATTTAACAAATAATTCATAACAAATATTAATGAACAGTTAACAGTTGACATCATTTACCATTTGCAGTTACTGAATGATCAATATTTACCTTTATAAGGATGCTTACTTAGTGTTATTAAACATTAAGTTTAATAAATTTTATTCAGATGCATCTTGGATGATACTGGCTCAAAACACTGCAAAGAATAAAAATTGAAATTCCATAAGTTGGGGGAGTTGCCTCCAAAATGTTTCATTATACCTGGCAGTAGCTTGGCATAACATAATCTAGGAAGGCTTTATTGTAGCATTAAGTAATTTTAGAAATAGTTTGTGGCAGGATGGCTTGGAACTGTTGTCTGAGTGAGATCAGAAAATGTATGAGTCCCTTAGGGGGTGGATAGGATAGAAAATAGGAAACACTGAACTTACTTTAAAATATATATATTTTTAAAAAGCATATATGATAAATATTAAAAAACAACAACAACAACAAAAAAACAAACCTAAGGTGCTTCTAAGTTATCCACTTTTTGGTTGTATTTGCTTGTTCTATATGCCCTGTAAAAAGTGATTCTCCAGTACTGTATGTGATGTATGTATTCTTTTAACATCAATAATTTTTTTAAAAAGCTGCTTCTCCTCTTTATGAAATACCCTGAATAGTTCTTAAAAGATATTTTTAAAACACCCCAAATATTAGTGCATACTTTTCTTTAGTCTTAACATCTACCCACAATAAAAAAAAATTATATGGACACTGCAATGCAATCTTATTGTATTTCCTGCTTCATTTGAAGGAATTCTTTTGTTAATGTCATGAGCTTGTTTCTGGGATACCCAGTATTACTGCTTTTCTCTGGACACTTTAATGCCGACCATACTTTTTGTGAGAGTTGAGCCAATCCATCTCAGACTACTTTGGGCACTCAAACAGGAGGTGCGTGCAGTACACAAGCAACAGGAGAATATAGGCATGTGTTTATTTTAAAATGTAGACACATCATATCACAAAGTCATGCACTCCAAAGTGCTTAATGACTGTATATATTGGAACATCATGGTATGATTTATTATTGTGGTATGATTCAATGAGTAACTTAAAGACTTAGAGACAGGAGCTCCAGTCCTNCCTTCGTCAAAAAAAAAAAAAAAAAAAGGTCTTCTCTAGCCAGGGAGTGCAGCATCTTTACCTGTAAAAGCAAGAAGCATTTTCTTAGTTCCAGCCTTTGTGCTCAGCTAGGAGAGGGATAACCAATATATTCCTTTTGTAAATCTTCGTTAAGAAATGAAGATGGATTACAAAAGGTGTTTAATCTTCAGTCATTATCTGGAGGGAAAAGGCAAATCCATGCACTTTGAAAAGTAAGCTTAATTCTAATTTTGCTCTCATAAGCACTAGGTTAAATATATCTCTGTTAAAGAAAACAAACATGTATTTTCAAGTCTAATTTTTCCTTCTTCAAAAGACACAGAACAAATGATTGAAGTGTAGAGGATACAATTTATATATTTTCTCTAAAAATATATATATTTTTAAAGAATAGAAAAGCAATAATATATTTCCAAAACGGTCTTGTTAACAGAACAACGTTTCCCTCTAGTGGTCATCCAAAAGCAGTAGCTACAGTTTTACCAATTTATGTCATTGTATTTTAGACTGAAGAGTTGGGCTCAAATTACATTTCAATGAATTGAGTCAGATTTCCGCATCTGTGCACAGTCAGTCTTGCTTGGCTGGTTATGCATGCTCCTTGGTGGCCAAGATGCGTGTCCTTAGCAAGCGCTCACTGGGTGTCAATCTCTGCAGCCACCCCTCTCCCTCCAGCGAGCCACACACATGGTGATGGCGGGAGCAGGTCAGCTGGGTAAAACTCACCACTCTCCTCCAAGGTCAGAAAGTGGGCCGGTCTCAGACTTGACAAAATACCCCTCCATCATCGGCCCTGCAATGGATTAGCATAAGCTGCAGGTTGCTCTCCATGCTGCCCTGCTTCCTATGACCTCCAGCTCAAGGCGCAACGTCTCACCAAGCTGCAGCCTGCAAAGAGTCAACATCACTCCGTGACCTGGAAGGACAAGCTGCCCAGTGACGACCTCTTTGTTTAAGGAATGATATGTTGGTCAAGTTTTTGAGGAAAAAAATGGACTATAAGCAGAAATATCCAGTATACACCCAACTGTACGGGACAGAGAGGACATAATTATAGTACAAGAAGTGCTGTGGAGATAGAGGAAGCTAAAGAAGAAGATAGACATGTTGAAGTCACAGGTCATGCAATGAAGTCAATGAGCCTTCTTAGCCTAACAGAGCCGAGATGGAAAGAGTAGTAAATTCTAATTGAGATCATTCCATATGGAACATTTTAGAGGTGTTAAGTTCCTAATTGGAGATATTCAGTCTTCAGCGTGCTTGGTGCACAGATGTATAGCTGTTCAGAACAAAGTTGAAGCTAGCTAATGTGAGTGGTCATGATAAAAAGTAGAGCTGATTGAAAACATTTCCAAATACCAGACAGCTAGGTCAAGGAGGGGCTGCGCCAAAGTAAGAAGGTTTTGTGTGTACTTTTCACTTCATACTTCCCTCCAATCATCCATTTCATTTAGATAACTGTTGCTCTCACAAATCTCAATCCTGAATAAGTTTTGTTCACTTTAATCACAACTTTGATTCAGCTCAGAATTTGATGCTCAGAGGATATTGAGTGGAAATGAGAGGCAATCATTTCTGAGATTTTTATTCCTGAAAGGGTAGGAAATGCTTGGTGAGAGAGTGGAAAAATTTTGTGTTTGCAAAGAGGCAGATAAATGTTCACACATTCCTTTTTTGATGGAAGAGCAGGGATGAGATTAAAGGAATATAGAGGAGGAAGGAGATGAAAGGAGTCTATAGATGATGAAAAAAGGAGAAAAATGTGTGAAGCTTGGATATGTTCAACTTTATAATGAATCCACAATATTTTGCAAATGTGCTATGCCAGGGTTTTAGTTAAGAATTTAAGAGCTTTTCAGCCATTCCAAGACTGATATGCAGACACCCCTCCAACTAATAGGATATATTTAGCAGAAGTGAGTGAAGGCTGGGCATATGTGATGTGACATGATGAAAGGCAAAATCTCAAATACATTTTATCAGACATAGTTTTACAAATATTTTTTCAAGCTTTTGTATATTCATGAATTAAGAGGAACAAATTAGACCACTCTCCATTTCCTTGTTGTAGACCTTGGCACTAGAAATACTGTGGCTGGTCATGAGGCTGGAGAAGTTAGACAATATCTCATTAAACGGAATCCTCTCAGAGAAGAAATGTAAGTCACATTACTTGAAAAAAGTAGAAATTAAACATGATGAGGTACTTCTTAAATATCTCCATTTCTCAGAGAGACAGGTCCAAGCCTCAATAGCTGGTTCCAGATCCTGCAGCGGAGTTGGTTTTGCCAATTTGAGAGCTAAGTCAGGTGGGGCCTCTGTGGAGTCCACCAAACTGGATCCACACTTTACTAGAGTCTGGGTAGATTTCCAAGGTTTTAAGCCAGGACATAAACATATAGGTAATATATGTATATGCAATCTCTCCTGGGAAAGAGCAGATAACTGTATGATTTTGTGACTAGGTGATGCATGCTGACATTTTTATATGCTTTCTCTTAGGCACCATAATTAAAAGCTACCTTCTGTTAAATGCTGTTATACACTTGTTTCATAGACCATTGGCTAGTCTCAGGCTCTTAAACTGTTATTTCTCAATCTGTTCCTCTCACTCAAATATAAAACCCCATAAATCTGTCTTCTTTAATGCAGTCAGTGAATTTGCAGCACTTAGAGCCACATGCACTTTCCCGTGTTTGTGAACAGCATATGATGATGTTGAGGTTATGAGATTAACTGATCATCATATTGCAAAGCACTGACACAGACCTGGCCAACTCACTATAAGGACTGGGAAATGTACCATGTTTTTTCAGGATGTGATCTTGGTAGTGCGGCTGCTAGTAAAACAAGGATTTGGCCTGTAGACAAACAGTGTCTGTGGTCTGTTTTGTTAATTCTCAGATTTATGCATCAGTCTTTGCTAGAAGTGATGGGAATCGTGGTGTTTTGTTTTCTTCTACTTATGCTTTCCTTTTGGGACTTGAATCTTTTCATGACCCTGTGTCATTAAATGGATTTTACAGTCAGTCCTGAGAATTAAAGCCTGTTGAGCAAAGACTAGTATACTAAAAATCTCCAGAAAATAGCACTGATTTTTTCACATTATTGGAATTGCAACCACTATTGCTGCTTGGAGATGACTAGTTGGAGTGGATACTCCATGAATTGGAATATTTATTTTCCTGAAAATGTAGTGCCTTTAAATTTCTTATGTTGTCTATTTATTGTTCACAGTGTTCAGTTGAATTGCTTTTTTTTTTTTTTTTTTTTTTTTTTTCAAATTCCCTATGTTGATTCCTGTTACCTACAGTGAGCTCTCTTGTAAAGTTATTTTTCAGGGACTCTATTCGCTTTAGATTTGCAAGACAAAAGACGATACCATGTATATCTACTGCTGGAAAAATAAAGTGAAAGAATGTAGAAATGTGACCATCTGGCTGCTTGTCCACTTTAGCACAGGCTATAAGGGTCACTGAGACCCCTCAGAGTGCTATTGATACCAGACTCTGACAGGAAACACTTTATCTAGTCCTCACAGTATACCGACAAATGCACTCAGAGGTGTGTTACATCTTCAAACGCTGGAGCTGGTGACAAACCAAAAAAAACCTTCTAGCCATTTCAAAACGTTCTTCTCCTTGGTAATACCCTGAATGGTTCCTATCCCTTCCAAATAGTTTGCGGCTTAGGGAAATAAATATCTCTCAGAGGCTTTCTTCTTGCCTAAGTCCCTGTGCTGAAGTCAGCAGAGCAGGGACAATCTGATTCAAAGGGGTGGTGGAAGGAAGGAGACACTGCAGCGACATAGTTGCAAGCCACCATCACATCTACTTGTGCTTGTCAGAGCTATAGGCATATGTTAAAGATCCTCATTCTCCTACCTAAAACACTTGTTCCCACAGATTACCAGGCCCAAACTAAGGACAAGAGAATAATCTGGAGGCAAAGATAAAGAACATGAAACCACATAATTATTTCAACTCCCTTTCTGAGAGCAGAGTTTTGTGCTAGGCAGGCCATTATAGAAATAAGGATCTTTTGGTGAGAATGGGGGATGCTAGAGACTAAAATGTCATTTGATAATATATTCATCATGAACATCATGAGCATGATGACACATACCCCCAAATCAGGAAGATTTTAAAATCTAGACCCAATATTGCTTGTTCGTCTCACAACCGTCAATTGTGGAATGAAGTGTTGAGCAGAGGGAGCGTTCTCATTTCTTTCCAAGACACAAACCAAAACACAACAGTCTCTCTTGCGTGCAAGAATTTAAAGGTTTCCCAGAGGAAGAACTTCACATTGAAATTTTGTCACTAATATGAATTCACATAGATTTCATACAGAATATTACATACTCACACCCACATACCACCAGTATTGGTCCTGTGATATCAATATCTGAACTGCTGTTTACGTTCTATAAGTAATGCACAAGTTCATAAAGCCACAAAGGAAATGCTATATACAAATAACAGACTGAAGAGACAAAGATGCAAGGCAAAATACTTTGTTGCTGAGTAGTTTGGTTTAGCTTTTGATGCTAATTCTTCCAAAAGGAAAAGTTTTTATGAAAGTCATTATGTTTTCTCTTCTGTCCCTGACTGCACTTAAAATCCTTTGTCCTTTTTTTCCTCTTTTCTGATTTTATACTACATTCATGCACTCCGCTTATGTACACATACTCTATGTATAAGCACATACAAACATACCTATAAATATGGAGTTAGAAGATTACAGTGAAAAATTGAAAAGGGACATTAACTTTTTGTTACTCTATGAGATTGCATTTAATTGCAAGTTCTTGAAGGAGAAATATTTTATATGTATAATTCTTACTTAAGCATGACTGTTACTTGGGATCGTTAGCAATCAAGAGATGTTAGGTCACATATTCTCAAACAACAGGATTTTGAGTTTGCTTTTTATCTCCTTAACTGACCCCCAGAACCTTTGCAATGTTGGGCAAAAGAGAAAAACCACAGTAATACTTCTTTTTCTGTTGAGTGTTTTGAGAAAGATTTGAAATGACATGAATTCAGGTTCACAGTTTCATGTAGCTTCAGTGGAGGAACATGCTCTCTGAAGATGAATAAAACACTTTCACTGTACAGAGATGTCAAAGGTAAAGAATACCCTGGTACTCACTATTTGTACATTAAATTACTAACTTGGCTTTTTATATCTTAGCTGCCTAACCATCATCAATGCTTCACACAGGACTGAATGAATCCAGGCAGTTGACCAGATAGATTCAGCTCTGGAACACTAGATTTACCCCTAAACCCCCTAATCTAGAGCAAAGATGGTGAAATGCAGACTGTGAATAGAGCAAAAAGCAACTGCCAGGTAGGTCTGTACTACTTTTTGGTAATGGGAGAGTGCTGACACAAAGAAAAGGTGCTGGGTAAAGTGAGTATCAGAGGAAATGAAGCTGTAAGTGCCGCTGAGATGACGAGTGGACTAGGATGTCCTGGAAATCCTGCAGAGCCCAGTGGGGCTTCACAGCAGCCTGGATGGTCTGGAACAGCCCAGTCACCTCTTCACCAGGAACTCTTTTGCTCCTTAGTTGTTCAGGAAGGTGATTTGGGTTTTGTGGCACTCAATGATGATTTTGGCTCATAAGGTCAGACAAATTGAATGCCCTTGATTTGGAATATTAAAAAATTCAAGGTGCAAAGGCTGAATTTAAAATTGATGAGGTAACCCAGGTAGACTTGATATTTTCCAATATTTATTTTCCAATGAATCCATAAACAAAGGGGATGTGGTAGAGAGAATTTGGGTAGATGAAAGTGGCTGACATCAAATTTTATTCCTGTGGTAAGTGGTCTGGAGTCACTGTGCGAAAATAGGAAAGGAAAAATATAGACTAAATAGTGGTAGAAGATGATTGAAGATATACTAAGCTATGAAATGTATGGAAGTTATAAAGTAATAGTACAAATTCTGCAGTTGTTCATAAAATGGGGTAAAGATACATTGGCAAGTACCTAAGGTAAACTTGTTAGAAGTTTTTTTGATTCTGTGTTTTTTCTTATTAATATGGTAAGAGGTATCTTTTATTTAAAATTAGTTTTATCCACCACAATTTCTAAGATCTTTGTACCACTCATTTTTAAATCATTGAGGCTTTCGTTAATGCCAAGACAAATGGGAAGCTTTTTTCTTTTTGCTGAAGTGTTCATACCATTTAATAAAGGTAACCTGTTTTCAGTTGTATCATATACTACATTCATCTGAATGTCCTAAAATGCCACCTTTCCGCTCCAAATTTATGTTTGGGCTTAGATTTAAAATGTAATTAAACTGCTCTAATTTTTGGAAACTATTTTTCGCCTATAACAAATACAATACAGCCATTAACAATGTCTTGCCCCTTCATGTAGGTGCAGTTATATTGCACGTTTTTAAAATTTAGTATTCATGCAATTGAATACTTATGGTAAATCACATACTTTCTGTATTACAAAGCACCTCGAGACTCTCTGTCTGTTTCTCAGCGGTTAATATTAACATAACTATCTGGAAGTTAATATGCATAGTAATTTAGAGGAAAAATGAACAAATGTACCGAAGTTTGCATGTCTGATTTTTAAAAAATAAAGAGAATAAAAGAATCAGCAGATCGGAATAATGTTGTTCCTGTAATGTAACATTCTGTTAGATTGCTCTATTTTCCTATATTATATTTCCTATATTCTATATTTGTTCCAGTCTAGTGATTTGTTGAGACAAATTCTTCTGACATAGGTGATCTTAGGTCTCTATCATCTCATGTTAAAAAGGCATAAAAAGAAGATTAGCATAAAGCCAACAGGGCTCGTGCAGTGGATTCTCTTGGCTCATCTTGAAGTGCTCCAGTGAGGTCTGGCTTGATTTGCACTGTTCAGGATCATTTGTTTTGCCACTCATGGAAGTCTCAATGATTTAAAAATAATAATAGCACAAATAGAACACATGACCTCTAACCTCTTTCTCTTTGATTAAGTCTCATTTTATAACAAAACTATGACTAATGTCTCTTCCTTTGCCTTCAATAAACTATCATATAATCTGTCTATTATTCTTAATATCCTCTCGCCCCAATAAGGCATTTGTGTTTTGTTTGGATTCCCCTGAATGGGGTGAATATTATATCTATAACCTACTGGAAAGCATTTCTTCTTAGACATATTGGCAGGGCTAATTTTGTTTTTACAGGTGTTTGTACTTGGAAAGGGGTTAGCCACAGTCTTGAAGGCTCTACCGCACTGGTACATCACAGGAGCACAGTGTGCTGTGGGTCCTTGAGCTGTTAACGGGAGGCAGGGAGGGGAGGTTAAATTAATCATTTATTCTTTATTTATACTTTCTCTTACTTGCGGAGTTGGACAAGCGGATGCCAGTTTTCCTCAACTAAGGTCTGTCTGTGTGACATGGTGTTTGATATCTGGCAAAGCATAATTTATGCAATTTATGTTATATTATATATTAAAAAGAAGGAAATACACAGGAATTGCTGCAGTGCTTCACCTTTGTCTGTCAGCTGGGCAACCTAATAAAATCCCTAAAACTACTCTTAAGAAAGTTTTGTTTGGATTAAACAGAACTGTCAGCTTCAATTGTTCTTCTATTGTTCTTCTTATCTTTTCTATGATTTCTCTTTTCTTTATGCCTCGTCATGAATAATTAAGCAGATTTCTTGCAGAATGGCTGAGGAAGATTACTCCAATATGGTGATGCTTAACTGCTGGAATAAAGCCACCGAGGAAAAGTAGTCAGAATTTCATTCATTAGTTTGTTTGTTTTCTTTAATTTACAGGTTTTAGAACAGTAATTCTGAAGTTCAGATTACCCGCATTTAAAGAAAATATCTATAATTGGAAAATCTTTAAAAAGCCTTCAAATATTTAAAAAGCCTGTAAAAGACTTCCAAGAATATGTGTAAATTCCATTCAAGGAATGACCTCAATGTTTTACTGAGCTAGAAAGGATTCAAACACATGCTGAATGTTTCCCTGCATTGTGGTCCTGTGCTGATGTCGCCTCCTTGTAAACACTGTGGTCAGGTTAGCTGAGCTCACTAGACCAGCCCACCCTGTCAAAGGGTTTCATGAAATGCTGTCAGATGCACAGAGCATCTGTCAGGCTTCCTCACTTAGGTTTGCCCTGGTGCACAGGAGGTGCTTCTCTGGAACAGGAGTGAGCACAGTGAAGCTCTGAGCTCAGACTTAACATAGGTGTCTCTCACCAGAGGCTCTTTGGCAGGAAATTTATAATGACTTGTTTTGCACCGTAAGTTCTGCTCTGGTGTTTTAACTCCGAAGCCATCCTTTCTGAGGAGTCCCCATTCAGATCTCAGGTAATGTCAGTGCAAAGTGAGAACGACTGCCCTGCAGCGTAATAGCACTAGAAAAATAGTCACAGAGGTTGGTCTCAAAATAGCTACAGGTGTAGCATTAATGTAGGTTCTGACTTTGCCTGAAAAACAGATAAATGAGCAGCCTGCTGAATTTCAAGGCATTTTGTGCAAAAGGCCTCTGGCCTCTGCCATGTTGCCTCTGGTGGAAAAGAATGAGTTAAGCACTTGAGGTTAGACATTGCTAACAAATTCCAGCGGGAGCTGCAGTGAGCTTTGTTTTATGGGCAAATAGTCTAAATTCATTGTTTAGAAAAAAATACAATTCGACAAAGGCAACTCGTGGGAATATGCATGTGTGGTGTGTGTGAATATGTAGTAACCTTATCTGTAGAAGATGACCACATGAACAGTCTGCATGACTTTCAGAGAGCTGCTTGTCTAGGTTCCTTAACTATATTTGACCTCTTGGTCTCAGTGGTGGATACCTCTAAGAGATTAGATTGCATAGGAATATCTTCAACTTTCAAATGCATAAGAATACTGTCAGTCAAGGGGAAATAGATAAATAGGAGCAAATCCAGAATTGTCCTGAGAAATTGTTACCCTCAAGCTCACTGCTTTGTTTTTCTGAATCATCTCCAGTTTAAGGGAAAGCTAAGAGACACTTTCCCACCACATACCACCAAATACATGTGTTTTACATGACATTATAACTATGAAAAAGAAGCATGATGCTAACAGATTTAAAGTTGCTCTCAAGAAATATTTCTTACAGATACTTGCATAAAATTATAGAATAATCTTTCAACATAAATCATAGAATCTACCAGTATTTCAGACTTTAAGATAAGTGCGAATAGAAGGAATGGAGAAAGTCTTCTAAGGTGTATTTTGCTTTGGCTTTATCAGCAGTGGTTTGGGTTTTGCTTTAGGCTATTAAACGATGTGGTCTGGGTGCATATAAGCTGCCAATAGGATGAATTTGAGAGACAGAGGAGGGAAAAACTACTCTATATTTATCACATTTCTTTTACTCTTTCCTTATGTCCCTGTTGCTAGCCACAGTTAGAAGTAGTGTATTGCAAAGTGTGTTTTCATAAGGTTTTAATCCTGCTCTGATCCAGAAGCACACTTTGCCTAGATGAGAAACAAAACTCTTAATGTTACCTTCTAATTCCTTTCAACACGTATGTATAAGTAAAGACTCCCCAAGAATGTCCAAATTTACAGCAACTATGTTAAAATATTTCTAATTTACTCCCTGTGTGTGGATTTCTACTGATGATGCTTAGCGCTAAGGCATGAGACTACCCACTGTTTTCTTAGAGAGGTTATATGAGGAACAAGAAATCTCTATGCCTCTTAAAGCCATTAAACTTTGTTGTTAATCTGAAATGCAATCTCAAGATTTTGCTGTGTCCTGGAGAAACTGCAATATCTTTTATGAATATCTCCACTACCATCACCTTGCTTGTGCCCTCACATATCCTGCAAAATCATGGATACACAATTCTAAAACTCGTGGACTACAGAAGTCACAGATATTTTAAAAGAAAACAAACAAGGGGATCAGGAACCCAGGACTTCAGTAACATCTGCAACACACATGCAGGCCTATTTTTATTCATCGCTATCGACCCTGGATGCTCATCGGTGACACCATTGCCATTCCTCTGCTGTCACGGGGTGGTCACACGCAGATCCTGAGCAGGATGGTACCTTGGCATCTAACCTGCACACATGGTCTGTGTCTTCCAGTTTTGGTCCTGTGACACAGGTCACTAGCCATATGCCCTTGAACAACGTTTGTTTGCTTCTTTACTTTGGGTTTCCTAACTCCCTAACAAAGTAAAATACTGTTCCAGATACAGACCTTGTTTCCTTTGTCAAATCAAACACTTAAATATAAAGGAAGATATATATGGAAGAAGGTTTGATTCTGTTCTGTTGCTTCTCAGTCCCTTTTAGTGAATGTAAAGAGGTCCCACAAAAAAAGCGATGCGTATTCATATATTGATATACCACAGGACAGTTGTAATCTGGCATTTCCTGATTTTCAAGGACTGATTTTTTCCAACTGAAATAATACTTTTTAACATAGGTTTTTGCTTGGTTGCTTTTTTATGGGTTTGTTTTCTTTCTTTCTTTTTTTATTTTTTTATTTTTTTTTGAATTTCTAAGACTTGGATAGACTTGAACTTGGAAAGAGTGGGGAGAATTTTTTTTTCTTTAAGAAAGGAAGAAGGGAAGGTGATGGGACCTTTTCAAAAACGCGGCAAGTATCTGTCTTAATGGAAAGTATCAGACAAGCTAAAAGCTGAGGTCACTCTCAGCTCCTCTCTAATAATCTCTGGCTTGAATTATTCTCCTGCAACCTACTTGCTTGAGAAGGATACACAAGATTGATATGATGGGTGCACAGTACACTCCTACATCCAGGTGATGAGAAATGAGAAGGGACTATAGACAGGAGATGTGTGGGATACCACAATTAAAAGCTTAAAAAATAGGCATGCTTTCCTATGAACTTCTCTTGAGAGCTCTCATAAGTCATAAAGGAGTGAAGAGGATTTGATTTAGAAATATGAAGCATTTTTCTTAATCTTATATACTTAGCCTGATGTGATGAGTTAGCAGAAAGCAATAAAGAAGACTCTGCAACCCTGCAAAAGATAAAGGTGAGTCTATTTTCCCAGTGACTGGTTAGCATTTTCACCTCTGCTGGATCATTACTATGACGATTGATTTTAGCTCCAGTGATATGTTCAATTGTGCACAGTGCACAAAATTAAAGTCAAAAGCTACACAGTGTATTTTTTAAGGTATGTATTTAGGATTGTGAGAACCAGAGATGGGGAGATAAATAGTACAGAATTGTTCTAAATGGCTGTAATTAAACCACTGGAGCACTTTAAAGGAGTAAGTATGTTGGTCAAACAGGTCCAGTTTGGAATGATCCAATAAACCTATGGAATAGGTTTATTTTAACTTTATCTCTTATTTTTGCACTTCTCGCTATTTTCAGTAGCCTCACATAGAGTGCAAAGTATAGCATGTATATGACGTAATTGATAGGCAGTATAATACATTATTCATAATAATGTGCCACCTCACTTATTTTTAGAAACAACATCAATTTAGGAGACTAACAAATGAGAAATGAATTTAGTGCCTCACAAATTTTAAACAATATCCAGTCTCAAAATGTAAACAACATGCAGTGCCCTCAACTCTGGCTACTCAGCTGGGTATAGCAGAATAACTCCAGGTCTGCAAACTCAAACCTAAGGCCTATTTTTGTCACAGTGAAAAGAAATACACACAGTGCGATTTTGAAGTACTAATAAAAGCCCAGCAGCTGGCCAAAACAAACCTTCTAAAAAGAATAAGAATCAGCTTTCAGTGTTAAAGACTTATGATCCATTATATTTTAAGCCAAAATAGAAGAAAGATGCAAAAACTCTATATTTAAGAAACTGCCAGCATTTCTATAGAAATTCCTACTACAGATCCTTAATATTAAATGAGTGTTAAACCCTTCCATGAAAAAAGTAGCTGGCACATTTGGTCAGTATTCGGTTTTATATGTCCAGTATATATCATCACCAGTTTCCTTTCAAATAAATAGAGCATGTTCTAGTCTTGTCTTTTATTAAACAACAAAAAATTACTACAAGATGAGAAAAAAAAAATGAAGTCAGTAAATGACTATTTTGGTTTTCCTGTCTGCACTGGAAACTTTCTCAGTTATGATGTTGCATCATTTAAAGGTAAGAGGATTCTGCTCACAACCCTCAATGTCAAATCTCACACTAAAGGCTTTTCTTTTTCCTTCCTTCCTTCCTTCCTTCCTTCCTTCCTTCCTTCCTTCCTTCCTT